>JBBPQT010000755.1:0-11545 GCA_038092715.1 Boletus smithii | reverse complement strand
ACAGTCTGTATTCTCTCAATGATCCCGCTCGTCAAGGTATTCTTTTAGTTAGCTGGTCCTTCGTATCATTCACTTGTAATAGCTTCATGACCTCTGCACCAGAGAGTTGGCCATCAGATTCGGCGGATCAAAGACTGGGCTTCTTAATGCAAGCATGGTGCGTGGAGCATACGACATTTTGGTCAATGCTAAATTCATGTCCCTCGGAATCTAAGAGTAACACGTATGGAACCTGGTTCATATAATAGTAATAATACCGTTGACTGACCATTTCTTCTCAGCGTTGAGCTAGTTATTGCGGTTAGTATTCGTATATTCAAGGTCGTCGATCGAGTCACTGAGTTCATTGGGATCCATAGATAACTGCGTTGAGAAAATGCGAACTCCGTGTCGTCCAATCTTCATGTTTGTGATTTTTCTCATCCCAATGATTCGCCGCTCATTTTGAGAGGGCAGTGATCGGCTCGATCTTGAGTAAACTTTGTATGTTCCTCCCCTTACATGGACAGGGGTTCCCTTATCTCTCATACACTAGTGCTGATCCTCGGAATGTGCTTTTTTGCCGGTGGCTTGCGATTTTCGGAACAAGGATTTGACCAGAGTGAGCCACACCGTTGAACTACTACAACCATCACTAAGCACTAGTGCAGCTGCGACTCAGATTCATTCTTCACTACTTAGCATCAGTGTCAGTGCATTACTCCTACCAGCTGCATATCATTTTGCGCTCAGTGGAGCGCAGGAGTCGAGTGCTGTGGAACAGAGAAGAGATATACTGAAAATGAGTCACGGAGTGAGTATCTCACCAGGCTCAAGCAATATCTCACACAATTCTTCAATAGGTGTCCATTGTTCTCCTCTTCAGTGAGTGGAGTGTGCCGGTCACGAACATCATTCACCTAGCCCTTGATAGTCTATATCTTTTATCTCCTCTTTCAGTTCTGGTCGCATCAACACCTCTACAAAGATACGAAGCAAAAGAGCCACAGACTGTCTGTCAAAATTCCAATCAACCCTCGTTTCATCTCAGAAAGGCGGATATTCAGCGGGGAAACGTTGAGGACGTCCCAGTCAGATTCCGAGTCTCTGCGTTGGAAGTCTTCCGCGATTACGGGATCAAAGATGGGCGCACTTCTCGGGGTGTCGAGTAGACAATTCACTCTCCGTTCGCCTTCCGAGACGACCCTGACAACTTCTTCGTTCAACGTGCCAGTCAACGCCGAGAAGACTGTCGATTCGCACCCTACTATTCGTTTGGTCACACAAGCATTAAAGTACCACGAGACTGAAGGCTCATCTGGGAGCTCTGGACTGTCTCTGCCGAAGTCTCGGAGGCGATCCGAGGACGAGGCGTCGACCAAAATCGAGGACGATTATCGCAGCATACCTGAGCCCGCGAGCACTGTTGTACTCCCGCCACCTGGTCAAGGATCCACTCTTTCGAACGAATCATTTAAAGAGCCAAGATTGAGCCTGACTCTGACTCTGCTTCTGTTGACCACAGTGACCATTGTGAGTCGTATCTGATTCGGAATGCAAGTAACTAAAATACGTTTCAGTTAGCCACATTCAACGCAGAAGAGATTGTGGAAAGTATGGACGGGATAAGTACATCCATCAGCAAGCAGTGGGTCGGCTTAATCTTGCTCCCCGCAGTCAGCTCCATCGCAGGTAAGCCACAATCCATGCTGGGCCGAATTCTAAACCTCAACTACCATCCGAAATAGAGTGTGTCACTGCAATGAATGTCTCCGTGAAGGATCAACTTGGGCTGAGTGTTAGCGTTGCTGTCGGGTCTGCAATAGTACGTTTTGCCGCGTACCAAGCCTCTTTCGAGCCTGACGCTTAGACTGACTCTTCCAATCCAAGCAAATCACACTACTCATCATTCCGTGAGTCAATCGGTGTTTAATCAATTCGTTCATAATTTAACTGCATGTTGAAAAAGTTTTATGGTGACCCTCGCATGGGGATTAAACAAGCCATTGGCACTACTTTTTGACCCGTTCGAGTCCGTCGTAAGTTATATTCATGTAGAAAAATCAGTCACAGGCTTACCGCCTTGATCAGGTGCTCTACATCTCCGGCAAGTGATTTTTGTAGCATAGAAACCAGCGCTGAGGTTACGCTTTAGTACAAACAATGAGCTACGTCGTCGCAGATGGGAAGTCTAATTGGCTCGACGGCGCAATCCTGATATGTGAGTTCCCCTAAAGCCTTGACCAACAATACGGACCTCATATCAGGAGCAGCACTATACGTGATCATCGCGGTTTCATTCTGGTATTATCCAGGTATTTTCGATCGGATTGATGTGGCGCACCTTGGTATTGACGACCCATTTTATCAGGGCAACCAAGTGAGATTGCAGTCTGCACAATCAGTGTTGCAACATAGAATTGAAACGTCATCATACACGACTACGACCTACCATCCTAATGGACACCTTTACACACATACATCATATATTCATTGTCATCTTGGTTCGCAGTGTATATTCCCTCATTCCTTTGCAAGCCACTTTCCTTTACAACCTCACTATTAGATGTGTCAATCTAATCACTGAGTGTCCCAAATTTGCGATTGTAAAATCTACGATAGGTAATAACGGTCCCCTGAATGTCAAAGCCAATTAGACGCGGAAAGATTGCATCGAGATGCGAGACGTACCAATATGTCCCATGCCAGGTTCCATGATCCAGACTTTCTTCCCATCTCCATAATGGTGCCCTTCGCCTTCGGAGTGATAATGTTCAAGCCAGGCTTCTCGCAAACCTTCGTCGACAGCTCCTGTGATTATCCTAACTTTTGGAAAGGCCTTGTGAAGCACTGATAGACCTCCATTACGAGCCACCAGGAACGTGACGAAGATCATGTGATCCTGTTGGATGCCGTGGTCCAGGAGAGTGCGGATGGCCATGAACGCAGACGCCCCCGTACCGATCTGATGTCACATCCATGTAAGTAATCGGAAGACCAAGCCAAGACCACGTACCTGGGCATCCAATAGGAACACCCAGGTATCGACCGCGAGATGTCGATGGCGAATACACTTGGGAAGCATGATGTGCAAGAGGAGTGGCTCTCCTGTTCTTGCGTCCGACTGTACCAGCAAAGAACCGATAGTCACATCACTCAACACTCGTTCGAGACCCTTTTCAAGTGGACCCCCTCTGCAAAGCGAACGTGAGTCAGGTTCGCGAGAAAAGTAGACCAACATACGATCGGATGATAGAGACACCACAAATATGCTAGCGAGTCGAATGAGTTTCGGAAACCCGGGATGGATGGCATAAACATACTTTGACATTGAGCTCTCTGCCGGACGTTTCCGTTTCCGTTGGTGTAATGATGACCTTGTCTCTATATGGAAGTAGTTCCATAGCCTTCTCGACCAGGAAAGTAGCGAGTCTATCAACGAAAAAGATGAAGTCCTGCCGGGGAGTTGTCTCGTCCCGTAGAATGGTATAAATACCCTGGCAATACGTCTGTGACTCATCGGACATATGGATCGTATGTTAGACTGACCTTTAACTGGGGTGTCTGTGGCAAAATGATTACATTCAAGTTTTCATGGCTACCGTTAGGATTGAGGCGTTTGTCGATATTTGGAGAAGCCATGTTTTTCCGAAAATGCCGCGCTCGTTCGTTCATCTGGCGCCTGACATGAGTGGAGATGAGATCGATTGCAACGGAATTGTTTGAACCAGGAACGACCTAGAGGAATAGAATTCAAAAGTGGGTTATGTAAAAGATCGAAGCAGCTCACAATGTCCGCGTAGCGGGATGTTGGGAGAACAAAGTTGTCGAAAGCGGGTTTGACATAACGAAGGTATCTGTAATCGAGGTAAATGTGTTTTCGAGTCCTTAGGCCGCCAAAAACAAACTGTTCGAGTACGCCCTCTACACTCCGACCCCGCTCTTTGACGTCTCGTTGAATGCGTCGTGCAAGCATCAGATCCGAGTCGCATTGAACAAATACCTGGACGACGTCGAGGAGTAATCTGGATACAAACCATAAATCTCACCTTGAGGTCATACAAAGCCCGCAAGCTTGGATCATGCAGGGTCATGATACCCTCAGCTAAACCCACATTTAGGTCCACATGTTGCAATGAGAAGAGAACGTATCATACCAATGATTACAGCAGCACCATATAGGTATTTTGCCCCGTCTAGTCGCTGATGTTCCGCAAAAGAATATACTGGTATATTGGTTTGTTTGCACGCCTTCAGGTCTCCAATACACTATAAGGGAGATTAACCACATATGCCTCCCCGCGCGGGGCTCTCAGAGCTACGTACAGCTGCGAACATGGGCATGTCAAGAGCATCAGGGTGGTCAAAGTCGAATCGATTTGCATGCGCAAGCGCGATTTCTTCCTCAGTATGATATTTGTAGAAACTATCCTGTTAGACAATGAACGCATGATCAAACAGGTCTTGTCATCCAGTAGAAGATGCATACTTGTGACAGAATCACGATGGTTGGCACCGATCCCAACGACTTCACGATTTGTCTAGCTACATGAGTCTGGCTGGAGGAAGTTACTGCTGTATCCACTTCACGGATAAAACCTCACCTTCCCACTCGCTGACCCCCCTACAAGACATGCATGTGACGTTCAGCAAGATGAGCTGTGAAAGATCCAGTGGGGCTTACCTGCTATCCCAATGACAAAAGCGTCGCATACAGGGAGGCCGTCTTCACCGTACCTTACGGGGAGCGCCAGTTAGAGACTGCTTAAAGAAGTCAGCAAGCTCCGAAATTTCACCAGGGAGGTCTTCCGTGCGATTTCAGCAAGATGTTCTTCCTTGCGTGAAACGACTGGGTCGCGTTACTGTGATGCTCCTCCGACACGTCGTGCAGTTCTGAGAACTCTTCTCCGAACATCGTAAAGGTCGTCAAGGTTAGCGATGGAAGGAACTGCTCAAGAAACCTGGAAACTGTTGTAGTGCGAAAGGCTACAGGCGCGTCACAGTACTATTTGTAGTCGTCGGCTACAGCAAGAGTCGCTAATGCAAATGATCATACTAATTGGATCACAATGGAGAGCTGGGTGGTTGAAGCAACGGCGCCAACTTGGTACTATTTACAAGTACACAGCTTGGTTCATTGATATCATAGCCACTCTATTTCTCAGGTGTCTAGCAAGAAGTCAGCAATTTTGCTTCGCTGATTTGCCTCGTCTTGTGGTTTCCGAACCCAAAGCTCGCTGTTCTCCGATACCATGAACTGTTTGTCTTGCGCACGAGGCTGTGCGCGGCTCGCAGAGACCCACAGGGGTAAAGGAGCAGACAATGGTGATTGACCGCTGAGAATAACACTTGATGGCGTGGGCTTAGAGGTCCGGGTGCCTCTGCTAGCGAGCATGGTCCGGCAAGAATAGCAAAGATGCGTCGAAATTGAAGGATATTCATCAGACGTGGCTAAAACATGGGAGCTGTCCGACGGCGCTGGCGTTGGCAGATGAACGAGATCTGGGCCAAGTTTTGTATCGGAGTATGATCGTATTGCGATCCGGCTTTTCCAATCATCTATCCCCTCTTGGATAGGGCTGCATGCTTTTAGCCACCTATCCCTTTTATTGAGAGTGGCACACTGACCGCTGACAAAGTGTGCATAAGCCTAGAGAAGCACTTTTGGGCTCCAGTTTGGCACAAGTGCGAACGATTGTGGAAACAGTCGACGGATAATCTTTTTCCAAACCGACGATAAAACCTACGAAGAAGTTAGGCCAGGAAAGCTTGGAATTGCAGCAACCACTCAATACCTTTCGTCAGACCGGGAATACCGGCGGTAGCACGTGTTTGCTTATCTCTACCAATAACATGAATTGAATTCCACCACGCGAACATTGAGCATTCCTTCAGAGTCACATCCCTGAGAGGCCGGACCACTCGTATAGCATATGTGTTCTCTTTTGTTGTCGGTATACCGGAATGCCATTCTTCTTGAAGCTCTTCAAGTATCGAATGACCCCCTCCCTGTGAGATGCAAGAGATCAGGGAAATGGAGAGCGTGGTTAATGATGTTCCGAGTAACAAGTGTGATGCTCGACGTGACCGGGCCGTGTACAACAGCAAGAGACGAACGAGGACTCTGATGGCACTCGAGATGGCTGTCTGCGTGGGTAATGATTCAAGGTATGTACGCAAGGCATCGACGGGGGTAACATCACGGGATGGGGCGTGGCGTAACGCTATTGGAAATCATCATCACCGCATGCTCTAGAAAACGCGTCTTTGAGATTACCTTCGGTATACAATCCATCCTTTCCCAGCTCAATTGCAAGTTGGGACCGATCTTGATCCGCCGTTGCGATCGTACGCCACCATGAACCATCGAATGCATATTCAAGGCGAAGCGGAATGAAATCAAACTGTGCATAGGACGCAAGAGCTGTCATAATCTCTTTCGTTCTATCCCGCGTCTGTGGTTTTAGTTATAGCCGTTGCATGTACATAGGAACACCGACATTTCGTACCTCGGGGAACGCGTTACATACTTCCACGTAACATACCGCACATGATGTCCACACGTTTGCACTCCGCGGATGATTGGTACCTCCTCGAGGATCGCCATTCAGGGAGGACCCATTAGCGAAATATGTTCTATGGACCATGTCGAGGAGTATAGATGAACCGAGGCCACCAGAGAACCCTAGTATCAGGGATCCAGAGGCTTTAAGTTTTGGTCGTTTGGATGTACTGGTATGGGCATTTACAGAGGGCTCCAGAGACCGTCGAAACTTCAAGGTTACGAGAGGAGTGAAGCACTCCCTGAAGAACAGTTATAAACGCATTAGCAATCGGAAGAACAAGAGAGTATAGAGACACGAACTCACTTGCAGTACACTGCATGTCGTATCACGATTTTTCCGGCATTCACCTTGCACTTTATACAATCTCTCCCTTTATTGAACCTGAGACGCCCTAAAAAGTATTCGATGAGTGTTGGTAAGATATTCTTTGCTCACTTACGAGGCATGAGTCCATCGTGGTCGATGGATGGGTTGCCGCACTCGGAAGACATGATCTTGGTTCACCTGCAAATCTTATCATTTCCATTTTTGGTAGAAAGCTCAACTACAAGTTCAAAGTGGCGTATGTGACCGACCGGCATGTTATGCTGCTCGCATATTCTATATTCTCCCCCCATTGATACCTTTCCGGAATGTGGTGTATTTGGCGTAATCCGTCGTTCTACATAAGCGGTCAATTGCGATCGTTTCATTAGCAGTTCCCAAAAAAGGCGCGACGAAAGCCCACAATTAGGATTTGAGACCTGGACCTGGACCGGACACTACTGAACAGCATGCTCCACTAGTAGATGAGTGACGATCCTATAGCATTGTTCTTCAGCTTCTTCGGTGGGCCAGGTTACTTTGGAAGGCTCAACCCTCTGTGACGCGCCTCCAAATCTACTAGTGAGTTGTCCTCTGCACTCTTGTGGACAGACATGAATGAAATCAGATCGTGATTACGATGCAGTAGAGCGTACTAGTATTTCCTCACATGAAGTGCCAGGTCCCGCGCGAGTTTTTTTTCTCTTAAAAAGGGCGGGCGACGTGGGCTAAGAGTTATTGCAGCGCGTCCATCACTCCATGCATCCGGATTCGATGTGCTAATTGGAATTTGCGGGTTGTATTCTTCCTCGCTGATGCCGCGGCATGCTGGCAGCTAGCTCAGCCCGCGAGCCTACCAGGCCAACACTCTAGCTATTTCTCAATAAACCTCACGAACCGATGCCCGGTAAGTTTCCAATTAGTCCTACGGTCCACTTGGTGATTGATCAAATCAATCTTGTAGTCTTGACTGGGTCTCATCCGCCAGGTGCGGCTGACGGTCCGCGTCATCATCGGCGGCTGAAACCCAACATCCCTACTATAAAGACAGATCCTCCTTCTCGTTTCTTTTCCCAGAATTCGCTGCAGTATATCGATTGCTCGCATCCCAGCCTTGATCGATAAGCTACTTCAGCGTTCATACGTCATCATGACCATCAAAGTCGTCAACCCCTTCAAGTCCCAGACTGCCAAGACCTTCGACAAGAGCAAGATCGGTTCAGACGTGCATGCCGTCGATTACTTCCCCTCCGCGGACGTCAAATTTTGCTCGGGAAAGAAGATCTTCAAGTTTGATACCACTATCACCGTTTTGGACGTGGATGACAATCTATCCAAGGCAAAGCCGTTGGAGCACGTGGTGAGCAGAGCCATTCCAGCGAATTATTGGCACTTGACACTGGTCCTTCAGAAGTCGGTTCAATCCTCGCCGCTCCTCGATGCGTGCGCGGATATCCACGCGGAAAAGCAGAAGAAGATTCTTTCCAGGGTCAAGTCGGCGAAGAATAGGATCACCAAGCTATTCAAGCCAACTGGTCGCGGCTCTACGACTGTTCCATGCATCGATCCTTTTGTCGTCCCCGGCGTCGAGAATCGTAATACGACTGACCATCCATCCTTCCTGCCCCTTCCGCCTATCCTTCAGCATGTCAAGTCTGAAGCCCGTGTGGTCACCGCGTACGAGTCCATCCCTCCAACTCGGCCCAGTTTGGAGGCAGTCGCCTCCCCCATTACTTACGGCGAGAACGTAGCCGATGAGCGTATCGAAGAGTGGGCCTCCGCCTCTTGCAGCATAGTCGTTCCGTCATCAACTAGGCAGCTTTTCACGATGCCCCCACTGGACGCACTTGCTTCGACATTCTTGCTCAGCGAGCTACATACGATCAAGGAGGAAGATGGGAGAACAGAAGTAGTCGTGAATACGGAACAGAGAGAGCTAGCCGCGTCGGCCTCGCGTATATCCCGGTCGACCAGCGGCTCTGAGGTCACCGTTTATTTATCTAGTAACACACTCTCCGCTCACACTACGGCGAGTGAAGTCGGTTTGGTCAGCTCAGAGACCAACGCGTCGCCTATCGCTACTTCCCTCGCAACGAGTGTTGATGCAGAAGACAATCACCAGTTCTTACCCGGCGCACTTCGTGGGCTTCGCAGGATACCAAACTATGAAGACCTGAGGGTGGGCTGCTTCAATCTTCCAGGTCACACCTTCGCTGAACCCGTTAATCCAGTACTTACAGATAATTGCAAATCGTGACTTTTCATGCTCTGATATGTCCCGTGGATCGTCCGATTGCGATATCTCGGATGGAGCAGCCTCTAGCATTCATGCAGCACCATTGCGTAGATCGATGAAGTGCGACAATCTGAGGGTAAGTTGATCACTTTATATTTCGCCTGTAACGATTGTTGCTGATCAGTGCGCCCAGAAATCGGTTTTGTCGTTCGAGCTCAAGATATGCACTCCATCGACTCGTCAAATGAACAAGTTTAGGAAGTTTCGAGTGAGAATGACATTTTCCTTGACACGCTACCGACGCTCAATTTTAGTATTACAGGGGTGGTTGAGCACTAGATGTCACGAATCCTCTCACAATGTGCCGAGGACGTCCGCTTCCCGAGCATCAAGCGAACCGCATAAGGTCACTCCCGTATCTCACAGCCGCCAGTTTTTACAAGGCATCTTTCGTCCTTCATCTCGTGTACGAGCGGACGTTTCCAAACCATCGTCACATCAGTCTTTACCACCGTCGTCGCCTCCCATCTGGTCGTGTGCCAAAATAACGCGATCGAATTCAAAGGCAAAGAGACGTCAGAGGATGACGAAACAGTCAATGAGAAAATTGAAGGCACGGCTCGACTCGATGGATATCGATCCTTGGTACTAACGTGTAGATTCACCTTCCCCGGTACGGCCTCGCGATGTTTCCTCTGTCATAAGCTAACTCGTTCAGTTTCTTTTCTTCATTTCATTTGTGTTACAGCCTTTCATCACATAAACTCCCCCAAAAAACAGTATAAGTTCCAAAACGCGCAAAAAAAGGATATAATATTCAAAATCGTCTCAAAAAGAAAGTCTACGCCTCGGAAACATTTCTTGCAAGGGTTCGATTGGGATCACCTCTTAGTATGTCTCTTCGCTCGTGTGTACAGTGTCACGGTGAGACTATTGACAGTACGTCTTGAAAGCACAAAAAAAGTTTAAAACCTTCGAAACTACAAACAAAAACCTACGCTCTACCCCCGCACATGCTCGACGAGTATATCTCATAAGTTCGATTTGTTCTTCGTTCATCGCAGCTTTCAGCTGACGTTTCTGACAGTACATCTCAAGAATACAGAAAAAAGTTCAGATCCTTAAACCTCCGTCTTGTTCCTACTTATTTGGTATCCGCTCTTAGTGCGTCCGATTGTTCGTTCATACCCCTCTACTAACTAGCATTCAGAAGACATAAGCGAATCGAGGTCTCGCAATACGAAACTAATGCACGAATTTAGTTCCGCTTCAGCAAAAGCCCCTCTGTCGTGTTCTTCGCGTACGTTGTGTCTTCCGCACCGCGCTCACGGGGTGTTCAACAAAGCTTCTCCAGACTACATCCCCCCCTCTCTCCAGGCAAATGTCGAGATCTTCAAGCAATGGTCAAGAACTCGATGACTGTATCATGTCTTGCATTCTGTCTCTCCTTTGGGTACGTCCTGTCTCCCTGCGCACAATCCGAAGCCTTAGAATCGTAACCCTCTCAGTCTTAATCTCGCTGCCTTCACCTTTCCTTGGCTGCGAGATCCCAAAGGGAGTATTTGATTCAATTATAATTCTTCTCGACATCGCCCGACTCGCTTTATCTCCCCACACACCAAACACCCGTCTTCCATCGACTACACTAGGAGTTGCGGAAGCTAGTGCATACACTCGTGTATGTTACTGGTTCTTTTTCGGACTCCTTTGTAGTGTTCTCCTCGGGCGATGTATGCGTATCACAACGCATTTATATATTTAACGATATTTTTAATCACCTAGTAATGTTGGGTCAGGTAAACTTTGATCACCGATCTGAGGCGAGATGAATCCCAGCCGACCTAGTAGGCACCTCAACGACAAGGTTCTGGTTATGAACAATCTTGCTAACCGAGGTGAGATTCAGAACAAGAAATGACCTCGCTTGTTTCACAACGTAATATCCTGTGTATGCTATACTATGGCTACATTCGGGAGCAAGCCTTACTCCATTCTGCTTCCCTGTACTATGGGCTATCCCGAAGCCGCGCTGACGCCATTCGACGCCTCTGCCATTGGGTCAAAGTCCGGACTCAGCTGGGGTAAGGAAATCCCACTCAGTTATCAATGGTTCATCCACCATTTCAGATCTGCGCGCTACACCAATCTAGACATCCTCTAATGACCGATTTAACTTGACAATTAAAATATTGAGAACCCGAGCGCCCTAGTTGAGAATCATCAGCTTACACTGCATTCTCACCTTGCGTCGAACGGCGCGGCTCAGCCTCAGATGCACTGGCAGATACCGAGACCGAATAGGAACTTGATTCACGGTTTCCTATTCTGTATTCTACCCAAGCATGTTGATGATAGCGAGTAAGATGGTCAATTGTTCTGCTGCGCTGTAAACTCCTTCACTTTGGCGCAAGCGTCCTTCAGAGCGTTCGCGACCACATCAAAGTCGGATATCTATGAAATA
>JBBPQT010000754.1:0-11549 GCA_038092715.1 Boletus smithii | reverse complement strand
ACTATCTAATGGTAGGCAGGGTTTATGGAACAGAGAAAGTCAAGCTGGATGTCATTATTGATAATATTGTAGATACTTTGTGTGGTATGATAACTATTTAGGCATCAGCCACATCAATTACCACCCCAAAGACAGGGAATTCCCATGGCAAGACAGGGATGCATGATGTACCTGCTCATCGTGCATCTCCCTTGGTTACATTTCCCACCAGTGGCGGCCCTTCAGTTCTCCAAACTCGGTCGAATGTTGGCACTGTGGGTCTTCGCTGGCCCTATTCCAGGCCCTATCGTTAGTAAATATTTGACTTCTCTGATCTCGAGTACCATAATGAACATCCTTCCCCTAGTTCTCATCCCTGTTACCCTTTCTCATTTGTATCTCATTGCATTCACAGGTCGTTTATGTTGGAAAGCAGTGCCGGACCATGTTGGTGTTAATGCAGCAGTTTTGGGGGTATTCCGATCTTTATCGTGAGTGGATTCTTGGCTCGAATAACCAACATGGGTGTTCTTTCAGTTCTCTCAATTCAGTTGAACGCTGGTGCTGTGGGTCTTCGCTGGCCCTATTCCGGGCTCTGTCGTAAGTACATGTTTGACCTCACTGATCCTGAGTATCATTACAAACACCACTGTCCTTGGTTGCATTCCTGTTGCCCTTGCTCACTCATATCTGATTGCATTCGTAGGTCGTTTGTGTCAGGGAGCAGCACTTGGCCATGCCTTCAAATGTCAGCGCTTATGCAGCAGTTCTGGCAGTCTTGCTATCTTTGTCATAAGTGGAATCACGGCTCGAATGACCATTCACGTCTTGGATCCATTTCTTTCCTGATTTTTAGTACTGATGCTCCTTATCGGCTCTGGAATTGTTCCATACTTGATCGCTTCCAGTTTCATTCACTGGTGGATCATTTGCATCAGCGATGCTAACTATGTCAATATCTTGACGTGGTGTACTTCGTGTGCCACTTCCATAATGTTTCTGTGTCGTGTCACCCTACACTCTATGTTACAGATGATAATTCTTGTCACCATGCCTTCATTGCCCATTTGTGTCATCACAGGTACTTGTGTTCATATCAAGAATACTGTGTAGATTGACCAGTTAGTTCTATCCGCCAATACACGTCATTGATCATGTAGTTACAATTTTTTCACATATATCACATTGCCTGTTCACTGCTCAAAGGCCTCCAATATGTCGTACACGCGAAACATGCAACATTGAGGAAATATGGCGATAACCAGAACTGCAGAGATAATGAAGAACAAATGTTCCATTTGATGGATCTATGAGAACATGTATTGAATGCGGGCACATCTACTGGTGTGATAGCTTCACACAACCTTGACTTCCCCTATGTTCCTGATCTCCATATGCTTTTGATGAATCCTGGCCAAGGCGCTGTTCTTCAAGGGCAGGCGCTCAACATCAGCATACAAGGGAAACACTTGGCTATTGGAATCATCAGCGCCTGTTGTCGCAAAAGAGGGAGAGGGCATACCAATTCCACCATACCATGAGTTGATCAACCTTGTCTTTCTCGTCCAGATCATCAAGTAGCTCAAGAATGGTATTGTAAAACCGCTCAGAGTCGGTTGTTAGATCTGTTCAGGAAAAGACTTGGGCAGAACTTAGTGTGAACCATACCTGGGATTAATGTACCGCTTAGTAGACACTTATGAATTTATGAGCTGAGCAAACCTGGGTTCCAATGTATGCAATTGACGCCTTCATCACAGATCGCATACCGTGGATGCGGGCGTTGCCAGATCGCGTGGCCTTTGGCTGCTGCTCGACTGAACTTGGTGAGGTAAATATATGTCTGAATGCCTATTTAATAACCGATTAGCTCTCCTATACACCATTTGAATAACTGCTGGGCTTACTGACACAAGTAAACCACTTCATAGCAAACCATTCCACAGATCTTCGGGATCATATGCATAGTTCGCATACAGTAGTACTGGCCACTGGTCGCCGGAAACCTGTATCTGACCATTGACAAGTTTCACCCTCGTCCTGAAGTTCTTACATTACATCGATTGAGTTGCAGAGTAACTCGTACACATACTCGGAGTTTGCCCAATCAAGGCTGGCTGGGCACAAAAGTGCACCAGTACGTTCATGGTTGAAGCCACGACCGCATTTAATATTCCGAGGGATGTGAGGGTTGAGGGACTGGCCTTTGGGAGTAATCCAATTGACGACAGCACTTTTCATGCCCTTGGTATCATCTGCCCTTGCACCGTTTACGCCTTTCTGAACCTGTTCAAAAAGGTTGGTAAGTGAGCACAGACGAGACATATATATAGGTAGTTACCAATTCTGCGATAACAATTACTTCCTCCTTGGAAGTGTCTATAAGACGGGTTTCTAACCCAGGCGTCATCTACAACAACTCGCGGAATACCAAGTACTCCTTTTGTTCGCTGTTTGAAGGTTGAGGTATGAAATCATGGACCCCTAGCGGCTACCTACATCGCGGTTAAGGACTCAAGGTCAGTAGTGTCACTACCCATGGTTATAAGCCCATTCATGAGAAGACTCTGCAAATTGCAGAATGCATGAACAGTGTGACCGAAGTGTTGTCCATGATGGACCAAGGGGTCCTGAGTGGTTCTGACAAGAATCAGTTTCTTTGCATTATCCAAGTCATGGATAAGAATTACGAATGGCTTTTTCCTTGGGTCTAACTGCAATGCACTGGAAGCCATGCGCTTCTGACCTGTGCCGGTGGAGGTCTCTGAAATAGAGGAGTCATCACCAAGACTGGCCATTTGACGATGAAAGCAATGAATGGTTGGAGGGTATGGACACACCTGCGTTCAATCGACAGATGGAAGGCTTTATATATCACAGGGGTGGTGGCCAAGCACCCAAAATTATTGGACGTTTCAAAGTCGCTGTGTTAACATGGGATCATCAGCCGGCCAGCTAACAAGGTCACTTGGAAATTCATTGGGATACTGTGAGTATAGATCAAGTCAGTATCAACACCGAGAGCCAGGCAAGGAAGGTTACTTATCAGACATTCAAGAGAAATTGTAACCAATCGGATCCACAAGTTGCTAGGAAACAACAGCCAGCCAGGTAGCAAGATAACTTGTGGTTTGATGGAGCACTGCGAGTAGATCAAGTATATAATGGGATCAACTTGGACACCGCCTTGTCAATCTTCCTGAGTTGGTTTGATGATGTAAGTCCACATGCGCCTGGTCCTGATATCTGCTCAAATTCTCGTATTTTCAGTACTAATGATCTCGTTTGTGATTGACGAAGTCAAGGGTGGCAATGCCGAAACGAGCACTGGTAACACCAGTTAGTCAACCCACTGAATTATACCATGTACGTCTAACTCACTTGTTAGCCCGTGAACCAGGTAGAAAGTGTATCCGAATTGATGTCCTTTCTGAGGACTCCGAGTTCACATGCTATGACCAGGTGGGCAAAAGCGAGGGAAGGAAAGAGAGGCAGCTTGAGATAAACAAGGTTCTGGGTGAGCTCTTGCATAAGATAAGAGCACTTAAAGAGGAAGTGTTGAGAATCTGCGGAGACACAGCCTCTGAAGTACCTATTGGAGTTGGACCCAACCTTCACAGTGGACGGTGTAGCCTATGCTGTCCCAGGGTCCACGAGAGGTACCTCCATGAAATGGATCCTAACCAGGGCGCACAATTTCCTGGCATACATTATGAATAGAAGCGTAGTTTCTTGAACCCCCTGTCAACTAAAAAAACATTAATAAATCTAGATGGGATTGGATGTTGGATACCACCACAGCGAATGCTATCATCAAATATATAGCCTGAACTGCCTTCAGTGGCTGCAATGAATTATCAATGTGTTGATGCAACGACACACCATAATCATGAAATCAGCAGCTGTTCCAGGTGTTGCCCATTTTGCAGGTATTGATATTCTGATAGGGGTCAAAAGTTTATTGCCAAACATAGGTTCGGCTGACAAGGTCTGGATGATATACGTCAATGCATGACAGAGACCATGTTGCTCTAGACAGCATAGTGAACATGAGTCCGACATGACAAAAGTCTTCTGCTGTGTTAAGGATGCAATACGGGGTGGAAACCATCCATAGTAATGCGGTATTCAACCTGCAAGAACTCAAGTGCACGCTTCAGTTCATCATGCTCACCGCATAGCCGATCACTCACCTGCAATAAGGTTTGGGTATGATCTGCAAGGGTAGGTTCATCTGGAAACCTGGGAAGCCATTCAGTCTTTGGAATTGAGGCGAGGGGTGTTCTGCGCCGAATGACACGGGGTCCGTGTGGTGGCCATTGGTGTTAAGTTCCACCAAGAGATGACTGACATCGTCAATCTCAAGAAATGCAAGTGAGAATGTAAACCAATGACTTACACATGCCTGGCCTCCAATTCATCAATTTGACGTTCGCGGGCCATCAGTAATTGATGGCCCTCCTCTACATCATGCTAGCGGTCCACATCACAGCATTAAAGATGAAAAAATGTTACCTCAAGCGGGCACTGCAATGCAGCAGCCTGAACCGTGTCCTTCTTCCCCTTTGGTTGCTGTTTCTTCTCTCCACTGCGCCCGGATGCGCATGTGAGCCATTCTGGAGTGCAGAGGACGATGTGACATCGGCAGTGGGGGAAGACATCGTGTGCGAGTGTCTCTGTGGATGTCATGCTTGCAGAACTTGGGAAAAGCAAGTGTCCAGATGGTGGTGGAGGAGGGTACAACACAACCTCAGGCTGGAGCTGTGTCGGGCGAGCAGTTGAAGCATCGACCCCAAGCATGACTTAATCCCTTGTCAAATTTGGACCAACTACCTCCCAGTCCACTTGCATAGGATTTCATGAGCACCACACAGATGCACACAGAAAAAACGACAACGCACCTTGTCAAGCTCATGTCCCTCGCTCCACACCTTCATATCAATCTATGATCTGATTTGGCCAGCAAACTGTTTGTGCGTGATCGATTGATCTTTGCTTCCTTGTCTAGTATCATCTTGAGCTTGGGCACAACATGGGGAACGAATTAGTGGACAAGTGCTGCAACTTGAACTTGAACTTGGGGATTGGGATTGAGGCAGAGTATGCCGAGTCATGTGCCCATCATCTTTTGTGAGGTCTGTAACCGACATCCATTGAGCGAATGAGATTTTATGGGCAATCTTCGATGGAGTATACAACTTCAACCCACTGGTCTGTTCCAAAATGGTCATGGTCACCAGGACACCGAATTTGACTGTACAGTACCTTGCATAGGTGGATCACAAATGGATATACCTGGAACATGACACGAACTATCAATATTGTTGCAAGTGGTTGGGTATGCCTCCGAAATCTCAGGTCTGAATGCATGAGAGTAAGTGTGCCCAATGCCAAGGCCCCAATGATATCTCATCATCATGTCACGATCAACAAAGCTAATCGCAGGGAGTCAGCGATGTACATGAGTCCCAGCCGCACATAATTCGCACCGGTTAATATAGTAGCACCTCCAGTTGCCAGAGTCACAAGCACACAATGACGCAGCAATGCCATCGGGATGCAACATACCATTAGCAAAGGAGGGTATTATATGGCAAGCTTGCAGAACATCAGCTGGATCCACGAAACCGAAGGCATCATCTTCCACCATCGGTACAAATCTTGTGGTGTCAAAGGCTAAATGTTGCCATCCCGAGGGGCGGTCCTCCAACACTTCAAACCACCGCACCCAGAGGAACTCAATACATCGTGACTGATAATCCCTCAACCCTGGACCAGTGTATATGACGTTAGCATGGAAAATTCCCAAAACCCGAGCATAGCAAAAGGGATGTTGAGAGGATGCATCTGAGCGCAATAATAGCATTACATCACGGTGGTCAGTGCGCAGGTTGACTGCATTGGATTTGCACTGAAGGTCGTAAGTAGTGTAATTGACTCGGAGTAATCTGTGGCGGTAGATTCTGTTGCTTTTGAAGATGACATTAGTCAACTTTGCAGGTGAGTCAGTGAGAGCATCATTTCCAAGCTCCACATTCAATGAGATGTCTGAGTCATGGGACAGGTTGGTGCCTCGATGAATAGTGAGTATCCGAGGTAGGATATGCACCTATTGAGAATGTAGATTGTAGACGATATGACTCTCAGAAATGAAGTCACGTGATCAGTCACATGATCTATTACATAATCACATTACAAAGTAAGTCACGTGACATATCACATGACGACTCACACACTACATTCACGACCATGTGATCTATAGTCTAGATTGCTTACACTATCCATGATGTCACTATGGCACAATACTGATGTCATATTGCATCTTACTATAGTTATTTACACTATTGGTCGATTATACTTAGATCGACCTGCCCTATATCTTGATTAGATTAGATAGGAGATTGAACCTTATGTTAATCTACTATAAAGACTCTGTCGATACAGCATGTCTTTTCTTTACTCGAATATCACTGTTTGATTCCTCTCTCATCGAGACTACTCTGAGAAGACCCTTGGCTTTGAACCATTGTTCATCACATCCAGGTAAGTATTCCTACCTGAGACATTATTCCTCTGTCCCTTCGCTTTGAGGTACACTTTGTACTTTGAAAGGTTATGAGCCCTGCTTAGACAAGCAGAGTACGTCTTATCGAATTCACACCGATGCCTCCCACCGTCTCGCGGGATGAACCTTGGTTCATACCTTTGATCTGATCAACCTTGTTGATCTTTACCCTCATTTATGAGGCAATTGCAACCAGCAGGATGCTGGTGGATGGGGACAAGACAGTTGTCATTGTCCTCAATGACGGTACCTTGATCTTCCGGAGATCCTCTGAGACTTTCTTTATCATCTTCAAGTATAACCATCTCGGAGTAAGACATAACTTAACGCTTTCTGTTAGTTCCTCAGGACTAACAAGCATAAGTAATCAAGCACCATCTCCTCCAACTCCACCTCGTTCAAGTCCTCGTTCAAGTCCTCAGACCCGTCCTCGCACTCCCTATCCTGGTTTAAGACCAGAGACTCTTCCAAGTCGTCCAGACTCCATCCCTCGCCCTATTACCTGCATTCGAATAGTACCACCCGGAATTCCGGTTGAGATCCCTTGTCCAATTTGCCAAGGTGCAATAGAACGAGGAGAACACCACCGTCACGGTGAGAGAGACATAATTCGCTCTGAGTCACACAACATATGAGCTCACAGGAACCCCTTTACAATTTTACAAGTTTTAAACTCCCCTGCCATTTCCTCATTGTCAGAAGGTTCCTACTTCGCAGCTCCCTCTCTCCCATATGCTCTACCATTCTCTCCTCGCTCTTCACCTCATCACTCCCCCATACCGCTCCAACATGTCCTCCAACAGTTGACAAACCTCTCCAGTAGTCGCCCCCAACATCCCTCAGTGGCTAGCACGCCAACCTCTGGCAGCGCTAGTTTGTCCCTATATTCACAACGGCAACACAACTATCTTCCCCAGCACCCCCTTATCGGGGAGATACAAGCCCCCCAGCCTATTGCAAACAACATTCCGCAGTGGCTAGGGGAGATGAGATTCTTTCAGTACAACCGAGTACTGGAGGAGGGCGAACTGTCCAACAATGGGGAGGAGGATCAACACTGGCAGGAGATCCAGCTAGCCAGGGAACCCTGGCACTTCGACAGCTTGGTTCGAGCTCAGTGGCTACGCCCCATCGACTACCAGAATCAAGGCGACTTCGTTGTCGTGGACCTCCCCAAGCACAACAGGCTGCTCACATTACAATTCTGCAGCCTAGTCGACCTCCCACCATCCCACCTTCAGAATCCCATCTATTGGGATCCAGTAGAGATTCATCCAAACCAGTTCGTGGACTTCAAAATGAGGACCACATACCTTCCACACCAGCTCCGTCTACCACCAACAATGACTTACCTGATCTCGAGGTCAGCTCATCAGGTGATCCCCTTCAGAATTGATAACGCCGAGACTGCCAACGCTGTGCAGCCTATCACCATCAATGCCCTTCAGTACGTTGATGAGACCATCGCGCAAGCCTATGAAGGAGCTGGCTGGGCGTTCCCCAGTCCCACATATGAACAAACCCGGTACCTGCGCCTCCATAGCCACAGTATTGAGATATTCCGCCACGACCTCTTTCTGCCCAGATGGGCAAATCTTTACTTAATGGCGGCACACAAACCCAACCTCTACTGGGTCGACGAATGGGTTCATAAATCTGATGGATGGGACCGTGGATCCACTATGGAGCAGTGGAACTATGAGAACGGTATGGACACTCAGTGCTTCAACACACTATTTGACAAGGAGATGCGAGTGGACTTCAAGGAGGAGAAATCCCCTTTATATTATTTATCTTTACCTATCCAAAAGCTGATAAAGGAAGCAGCAGGAACAGACAAAGAAGATGTCGTCTATCAGTCCCTCAAGGGGACTTACAGAAAAAGAAAGCGAGTATGTGCAGACGAAGGCGAACGAAAACGCCGCCTTCTCGGCCATTCTTAGGGCCTCATACTTAGACATTCCTATGCATCCTTCTTGGCCTATAGACACTGATCTGATTGGATGTTCTTACAACAATCCAGCAGACACTTCCGCCTTTAATTCTTTTCTGGACTACAACACCTATCTTGCTACTAACAAGATAGAGCTTCCCTATGATAACTGTACAAGTATCAACCTCTACATTGATGGAGAGAAAATTCCCAATCCCCACTTCTTCCCATTACTTAGTTTCGATACTATCGAACTTATTAGTGGAAACCCCTTATCACTTTCTTACAAAGAGCGAGAAGTTACTATAAAAGCTACAAAGAAGCTTAGGGCGATTGGATGGAAGCTAGAAAAGAATAGCATGGTACTATATGGCAACAAGCAGCAAAGGCGACTGGACACTTGGATTAGGAAAAGGAGACAAGCGATCTTGGATGGGTCGTACACTGGACCACAGAGACCACCAAATCTCTGGACGAGGACTTCCCAAACATATTCCACTATCTCTAACGCTTATATTGATATGTTCACTGATCATGGTCTTTTAGATATTCATCTATTCATCTAAATGGCTGCTCTCACTGCATCTCCTGATTTCCGTGTTGACAACTCCATCCTTGCCAAGATTCCTCAACTCAAAGGACCTACCAACTTCAATATCTGGTCGGTCCGCCTCCAATCCACACTCCAATCCCTTTCCGTTTGGGAAATAGTGGATGGAACTATCCTCCACTCCGCTACTATACAAGCAGACCAAGCCAAATGGATTGCCATAGACAAACACGTCTGTGGCATAATTGGTAATTCAATCAATGACACCCTCGTTAACAATATAGTCTTCGACTATATACCTGTTCAAGGAGGAGAAACTCACCCCTCTGTCTCCAAAACCCTTTGGGACAGGCTTGTCATGCTCTTCGGCAACTGAGGCTTATCGGGAGAGTTTCATCTGTTCCATCAGACATTGTCACAAGACATTTGTCTCCGGTCTGCCAACGAGGACATCAACAGGATAAACTCCCTGTTTGATCAAATGACAAGCGTGGGTTTGAACCTGCTGAACTCTTTCCGAGCTATGTTTCTGCTAACCCGACTTCCCTCTAATATGTTTTCCTTCACCTCAGTCTCTCAGACTGTTCTCCCTGCCGACTTCACAGTTGATGTCATCACCCAGAGGATTCTCTCTGAGGCTGATTTCTGTGGTGTGCAACAGCCACTGCGAGCCCGCATTTCACATGTGGAGAACGAGTCTGAGGTATGTGGTTATATTAATCGCACCAATGTAATCAAATGTGGACTGCCTTGTACTAATCAGTGGAGATGTCCCTCTGGACCATCCTCTACTCCGCAGAGATTCGAAACTCAGAACCAACCCTCCGGTTCTGGTTCCGGTGCTGAAAGGCATGGTTCCGGATCTCGGGGGAGATCCTCTGACCGAGGAAGAGCCAGCAATAACCGCCGAGGTTTCGAAATGTGGCAGAACAAGCGAGGTGGATGAGGAGGAAAAGGGAAAGCCCCTCAGGCGAACACCTTTGAGGGAGAAGGTTTTTTGCATGCTCTCATCACTGATGAAGAGATGACGGTAAACGAAGTAACAGCAGACTATACTCCAGAGCAGGATACCGCTGCCTGGAACCATTACGACAATGCTCTAGCATGGGAAGATTCGACACAGTTCGAAGAAGTCATTGAGGGCACTAACTTCAATTCTTGGGAAGAAGGTGGCATGAACGTGGACACAGGTATGGAATCAGTTGAAAAATTAACTTCCTTTTGAGCCCACTCTGTCTGACGTCTCTAAAGTCGGAGCAGGACTGTCTACAAGACCAGAGATACCGGAATTCATCATTCTGAGATTTACCACTCCATTACCGGAGCAATCCGAGACAATCGCACCGGGTGTAATCAATCCGGATGCACCGGAGATCTCTCTGCCTTGCAGACAAGGAAAGAAAGGAAAGGGCAAGTTGGTATTTTCGCTAGGTGCATTACCATTGGACACTGGGCATTTTGCCTCTATCAATTCATATTTAGATTATACCCCATCGGATCATGTCCCTGTACTCCCGGTGGAGCAGCCTCGTCCTACTGTGCAAAGGACAGTTCACGATAGAGGGGATGACCCTGATATGGAGATGTACTACAACGAGGAGTGTAATGAATATCTTTCCTATTGTGTCGGAGCCTTTGTGCTCCAGAGTGACTCCAAGTCAGACTTTAATCGCACGCATTGGATGATTGACAGCAGCTGTACAGATCATCTGTCACCTTTCCTAGATGACTTCGTTCATTTAGAGTCTAATAAGCGAACCACTTCTGTTGCAAATGGAAGCAAGGTTTCCATGTATGGTCCTGGTACCATATTAATTCAACAGATTAAGGGCGGCTTTACACCACCAACCTTATCGTTAGAAGAAGTTTGGTATGCACCCGATGCTTCTCATCGGCTATTGTCGGTTCCTTCGCTAACTCACCATGGCTATCACTGTGAGATTATTAATTTAGGATCAAAGATCTGGGACAAGAGAGGACGCAAGGTGATCCAGGCATCTGCCTTATTGCCCGCTAACAATCTGCATTGGTTTCAGTTGGAAACGATTACTCCGATGTCAGGCATTGTTGCCTCTCTTGCAGACAATCGTTCCTATCAAGTGTGGCACCAACACTTTGGCCACACATCACGCAATGCTCTTTGCCATGCGTCTACCCACCTATCCAGTGTTCCTTCGATTACTCTACCTCAAGATCTGCCTCCCTGTAAAGGTTGCCAGATTGGTAAGATGCCAGATCGTGCCTTCCCGGCCTCTGAGAAGTGGGCTTCGCGCCCCCTTGCTCTGGTTCATGCAGACCTTATAGGTCCGATGCCTACTGAGCCTTGCTCTCGAGCTCGGTATATTCTTACTTTTATTGATGACCATACTGGGTATGCTTTACTGTCCTTCTTGCAGGCCAAGTCAGACTGTATTGCTAATTTTCAGCATATGGTTTCCTGGGCTGAGACCTTTACTGGTCACACCCTCGCCTCTGTCCATTCGGACCGAGGAGGAGAGTTTATGTCTAAAGAGTTTCAAATG
>JBBPQT010000753.1:0-11549 GCA_038092715.1 Boletus smithii | reverse complement strand
CAACATGGCTATTTCCTTAAAGCAGCGGATATCATGGGAAACCCAATGCTGCTGAAACTCGGTGTTTTATGTGCGCGATCACGCGGCCATTCTGCGCAGTTGGAGATCGAGCCGGGTATCCTTCCTTTGCAAAACCATCACGAGAGAATCATGGCCAATCTCGACCCGTCATCGTGTAAACTATCTGTCGATGATGAAGTTGAGATATTCCCCACGACTGCACTCCAGACTGGCATGATATCCCAGGTACCCGTTTTCCTCATCTGTTTTCTACTAGTCGTGCGACACTCATAAAAACGTATGAAAGACAGTCGCCTCCGCTGGAAACCTGTATTTCCACTCATTCGTCCTTGACCTCGATTCAGATACCAACCTAGCACTCCTACAGAACGCATGGGATCATGCAGTTCGCGATATCGATATCCTTCGGACTACCTTCCATTACGTGGCAGAGCTTGCATACTGGGTACAAGCACGGCATTCCATCGTAAAGCTCGATTGGCAGGAATGTATTTCGACTCCATCGGCGCTCTTTCAGCACACAGTCGATAAACTGCTTTCGCACTTCAAGCCAACCGATGAGTCTGCTTTTCGCAGCCCACCTATGCACTTGCGGGTTTTGCGCTCTGAACCTGTCGGTCTTCATCTTGTGCTCTTCATGCACCATGCATTGTACGACGGTCTCTCCATCCCCAGTCTGCTATCACATGTCGAACGCATATATCAAAATCAAGAGGTTGCGCGCCCGGCCCAGTTCTTTGACTTCATTCCACGCATGTTATCCCAGGAGGATCACGCAACCGCATACTGGACCGAGAGACTCCAGAACTATCACCCAATCACCCTACTGCGTAACCCATCTCTGTCCTCGAAAGCAATTATTGCGTCGAGGTTGGTCTCTGTCCGGCAGGAATCACTGGTGCAATTAGTTCACGATAACGCCGTCACTCTACAATGTCTTGCGCAAGCCGTGTGGGCGAAGTACCTGGCTTCATTATATTCTTCAAATGATGTTGTCTTCGGACATGTTGTCTCGGGTCGATCGTTTGACGATTCCGAAAAGGTGGTTGGACCCATGCTTGTGAGTGAAATTTAGGGTGTAATTGGTGAAGGTACTCAATTCGGCCTCAAATTCAGAATACAATCCCTTGTCGCGTCCAGTTTTCTCCACATACGAGCAACCGAGAACTACTTCAGTCTATTCACCGTGCCAATGTCAGTGCATTACCTTGGCAGCACGTTTCACTCCGAGCCGTGCAGAGCAAATTGCAGCTGCACGGCCTGTTGAGTAGTTTATTCCTCTTTCAACCTTGGAGCCTCCTTGTCCATAGCAACCTATGGACACTACGCAATCCGGATGAATTTGATGCCCAAATTCAAGTGAGTAGTACTACCGTTTGCTCGCCACCTAACCTAGCGACCTAAACCTGTTTAGTATCCCCTCAATATCGAATTCCACGAAGTGGAGACTGGATTCTTGATCAAGATGGCTTGCCGGTCCGACGCCATGGATGCCGAAACACTCGGTAGTGTATTGGCCGGCATGGACGTACTGGTGAACGAGATGGTGTACCATCTCGACAGTCCAGCCAGTTCCGAGTCCCTCACAGCCACTAATGTGAGCATCCAGCTGGCTGAAGTCACAAAACCGGCTGAAAAGCCGACCGACGCTACGCTTGTCCCCCCGGAATTGCTGGCTACCCTCGCATCAGTGGTCCACTGTCCTGCAGACAATATTCTTCCTTCGCAGTCACTTGTGGCAATTGGCGTGGACTCCATCACTGCCATCAATCTGAGCGCCAAGTGCAAGAAAGTCGGCCTCACAATCAGCGTTGGAGACATCGTTTCCAGTTCCACGATCGGGGAATTGGCTAGCAAGGCCACTAGGACCAATCCTGACACTGCGGCGCTGCAATACAAGTCACCTTTGCTAGAGATAACGACCGAAGAACGCAAGGCAATCATCAAACGATTTCCAGAAAGACGTCGCCATCAGATCGTTTCGGTGTCGGCCGCGACAGAGGGAATGAAATGGCTGGTCGCAGCTTGGCAACGTAGCTTTCGCCAGCGTTTTCACCATGTTTTCGCATACAAGCTTAGCCCCAATGTCAACCTTCAGCAGCTTCGAGAGGCATGGAAGGCTCTCATGGCGTATCACCCAATCCTGCGGTCGACGTTTGCCTCAGCGCCAGGACATATTGACCCCCGAGTGGTTACGTTTGCATTGGACTCGAGGGAAGCGGATTTAACTGAAGAATGCGTCGAGCATAGACAAGATTTGGTTGCGCTCGCTGAGAAGATGGAGACTATCGTCATGTCACCCTTGCCTATCAGTTCCGCGCAGACGAAGGGTTGCATTTTAACATCGACATCGACGAACAATCGATATCTACTAATTCGAATGCATCACTTCCAATACGACGCCCTCAGCCTCCAGCTTTTGCTCGAAGATCTCTCCTCTATTTATCTTGGCTCATCGCCACAGAATACTTCAGATACTAGTGGATTTTTGGCCGCGTTAGCTCCTTCGTTCGCCAATCTCTCCGAACAAAGGCTGTACTGGCAATCGGTTATGCCTATTCCATTTCTCCCAAGATATTTTCCACCACTAATACCTGAGAAGAATCGACCACCTTCCCCGGAGAGGATCCTTGTGACAATAACATCGGCTATTCCCGGGGTCACTGAACTCAAGAAACAAGCTCAAGCGGTTGATCTACCTTTGCATTGCATCCTTCTGGCATCTTGGGCATCGATACAGGCATCCCATTCCTCTTCTGATCACGCTACGTTCGGACTCTGGCATGCTGGACGGACAGGGTCGGTTCCAAACGTCTTGAACCTGGCCGTTCCATGCATGAACGTCTTGCCAGTACACATTCCGGTGTCGGACAACCTTCTTGAGGTCGCCCGTAAGGTGGATCAAGATCTGCGCAAACGTACGCCAGTCATTCAACAGAGCAGTCTGCGTGACATCGATGAATGGATAACAGGAGGGAAAGGATCGCCTCTTACTAATGTGTTTATCAATGTGTTCGAGATCGCAGGAGAAGATAGACGAGAAAATGAGCTCTTTACCTTTGTTGAGGTAACTGTTTATCTCTTGTTCAGATGCAAACTGTTATTCATCCTTTGATCAGATTGACCACACCATACCCGTGGAACCACTTGTATTTGAGGAATCTGAAGTGATCGACACACTGTCTATGACAAAGTTACTTCAGGTCTGTGTCCGCAAACCTCACCAGATGAAATAATAATAATTAAGTGACAATATCTAGGACGATGTCATGGTTGATATTGTAATCAACGAAAGGTTGGATGCTATTACGATGTCCATGGAGAGCGTACAGACAATCATGGATGCCGTCCGCGCAAAGGAAATTATTGACGCTTGGGCGACGGGGGTAAAGCGTTGTCTATCATATTAGTCTGAGATGGCTTGAGCAGGGAAAAAGTAATTGGAGCGTACTTCCGCAAGTCACATAAGGAGATCTTGATTGTTACTCCTTTGTGTTGTGTCCTCTCCGAGCAGCATCGAGACATTGTTTCTCTAGGCCCCTCAGCCAAACAACGTCAATAGCAGCGCCCTTCAGCTTTTGTGCGCCCTCACACTTCACAAAATCATCCGGCTCGCCTACTCCAATAATACATCGTTTGATCCCGGCTTTGATGAGTGCATCTGCACACGCTGGGAGGCCAGATGTTCTGACGGAACAAGGCTCGAGTGTAGTATAGACGTCGGTATACCGCATAACGCCCTCAATGGATGGGGTTGGAGACACCGACGAAAAGAGAGCTGCAAGGTGTGGCTTTGAGAGACTGAACGCTTTTGTCAAGGAATTCGCTTCCGCGTGTGTGTTTCCGGGTAGTTCTCTCGAATACCCCGTGGCTAAAGTGACTGGTTCTATGCCTGGTAAGCGCGCTACCAGAACACATCCGACACAAAACGCAGATTGTACGGGTATGCAGTCATCTGATAGCGCTTCCTTCAACGCTTTCTGCATGTGGATCATGTGTTCTTCCTCAGCGGTCCGTTGGGTGTCGATCATGGTCGGACCAGATATGAGGATAATGGGAAAGCAAGGAGTAGGAATGCATCCGTCCTCTAAAAGAGGCAAGCGCAGTGGCAAGCCGAAAGCGGATAAGAATTTGTGGCTCCGTCGGCAAAATCCGGGGCTGTTGAGCATTGGAACTGTTCTACACAACGTCAACGAGCTGGTTCACTGGCTACCATGTCGTCTCCCTCTGTAATTCCTTCCGAAAGACTCATTGACGAAGACGAGATTATGGGGAACCTTCATCCCGTGGAAGATGGCGCGGACGCGACAATGGCAGACGGTAACGGTCTGTCGGACGATAGCTCAGAGGAAGCGGAGGATGACGAGGAGGAGGAAAAGCGAATAAGAGAGGGTTTCATTGTCGACGAGGATGAAGAAGAAGACGAGGAGGACGAGGAAGAACGACGGAGAAGAAGGAAGCGGCGGAAGAGACGCCATCGGAGACGTGGTAAGCCCTCGCCCTCATTGTTATGCCTCAGTGATACTTACCCTCGGACAGAGCAGGAGGAGGAAGCGTTGGAAGAAGATGACTTGGAGCTTCTGGAGGAAAATACAGGTACCTCATTCAGAAACCGTCTGACCCGTCTGCGCCGTGGCCGTGAAGATGGTTCTCCACCAGTCGCGTCCTCCTCGAGACGGAAGCCAGTAGTCGAGTCCTCAGAGGATGACCTCGATAACGATGATGATCTGCCGCAAGTCCAAGATATTCAACGCATCTGGGATGACGAACGGGCAGGGGGTGGTAGGGAAGACGAAGAAGACATGGATGACTTCATTGATTATGGGGACGAAGAAGAAGGTGCTGGTGCCATGGACGAGCAAGAACGTGAGGAGAGACGCAAGGAGAGAAAAAAGCTGGAACGCCAACGGAGGAGAGCTATGGGCTCACGACCGGAACTTGCTGGTATTGACGCCAAGTAAGTCCAGAATCCGCTTTCGTGCCCCGTCCCTCAATTACCTGTCTTAGCGCTTGGGCTGAAATTCACGATGTGTTCGGTGACGGTCATGAGTACGATTGGGCGTTGGAAGGCGACGACGAAGCAGAGTACGAAGAGCGACTCAAACCCGAAATGAAATACCAAGATGTCTGTTCTATCATTTATCCCGCTTGGGCTAGAGTTGACACACGTGATTTTTCAGGTCTTCGAACCTTCAGAAATACGTGCTCGGATGCTTACAGAAGACGACGATCTGATTCGGGCACAAGACATACCGGAGCGCATGCAACTCGCCACGTCCTCACTCTCACATAATGCAACCTTATCTCTCCATCAAAACCTTACGGAAGCAGACATCGATGACGCTGCCACCTGGGTAACTTCACGTTTGTCCAGTCGTAAAACCAGGGACTACTTCTCTCCCGACGGGCCCTATCGTGCGTATTCCCAAGCCCTAGTCCTAGCCGTCTCGTATGCTCTTCGCTTTCTCTTCATCCACGAGTTCGAAGTCCCATATATTTGGACATACAAACGGGATTACATTTCGTATTTCAACCCTCAGGAGATGCGCGCCAGAATTGAGCTTATTAGCTTGTCTGAGTTGTGGAGGATATACGCTCTGGGCCAGAAATACCGTTCTCTTCTCGATCGACGGAACGCCCTCATCGCTTCCTATACGCGGCTCAACGTAGAGGACGAATACTTCGGGCAGTCTATCAGGCCTAAGCTTGAATGCGTCGAGATGGTTGCGGACGCGACCGAATGGTTGTCCATGAAATACAAGGTGAACAAACAAGACTCGTTCGATTTCCACTTCCATGACGATGAAGAACCCGATCGCAAGCGTAAAACCCCAAGTCGGATCTCAGCATATGAGGTTGCGAAGAAGAGTATTATCGCAAAATTAGCTGATGTAGGTTATCCTCTCGGCAGTTTGATTTTTGCTGAACCCTTGAGGTCAGGGTTTTGGTATTCGTCCCCATGAGGTGGTGCAAAATTTTGTAGCGAATGACCGTCCCAATTTTGTGGAGGACCAAGAGTTGAATCCGACCGCTTTCGCTGAGCAGTTCACTGACCCAGAATCGGTTGTGTCACAAACATCTGAAGAGGTGCTACGGCGCGCCAGGATGATTCTCGCCACCGAGCTAGGCAAGGATCCGTTACTCCGTCAATCTATGCGAGACCTGTTCAGAACTGAAGCACAAATATCGATTCAGCCTACGGATCGAGGTGTCAACAAAATTGACGAACATCATCCATATTTTGTCCGTCACAACCGAGTTTCTTGTCTGATATCCTACTAACTGACCTTATTTCCAGAACTTCAAATACCTTCACCACAAGCCTATAACTCAGATGTTGGACAGTGCACAGCTCCTTCACATCCTGGCTGCTGAGGCCGAGTTGTTGGTGACTGTCTCGATTTACCTAACCAACGAAGCCAAGGCCAAGTTCGAGCGCCAGCTCAACGACGCATTTGCTTCGGATAGTTACAGTGACATTGCTAGGTCATGGAACGAGGAGCGATCTCGGGTCGTCCAGGAGGCACTAGAATACCACCTTATTCCAATTGGCACCAAATGGGCAAGAGAGTGGTTGCGGGAAGAGGTCGAAGATGCTTTGGCAATCCATTGTGGTAACAAACTCAAAGAGGTAGGACATTACTCTTTACTATACTCTTTTAGCTGACATGGTTTTAGCGCATCGATGTCGCCCCCTTCGTCACTGGAGACGCACAACCTGGATACACTCCCTCTGTCCTCGCTATCTCTTGGGGAAAGGGAGATCCCCAAAAGGATGCCATTACCCTTGTTCTTTTGGATGAAATGGGTAGACTACGTGAACACGTCAAACTCGATAATTTGGTCGATCGCGATTATCACGACGAATTCACTGACTTGCTCAAGAGACGACGACCCGACGTTGTAGTTGCGGGAGGCTTCACCATGGCAACGGCCAAGTTATCCTCTCGTATTAAGGAAATTGTCAATGGCAAGACCCCAAGTATGGATGGTGAAGGCAATATTCCAGGATGGGGAGCGGAACCAAGCAACGAACAAAGCTTCAATATCCCCGTAATTTATCTTAACGACGAAGTCGCCCGAATCTATCAGCATAGTAAACGAGCCACTGAGGAGTTCAGCACGCTCTCGCACATTGCAAAGTACTGCGTCGGTCTGGCTCGTTACGCCCAAAACCCCTTGAATGAGTATGCAGCACTAGGTCCTGATATTGTTGCGATCTCGCTTGAGGACGAGGACCAGCATCTTGTTAGTTTCCTGATTTTTTGAAAAATCCAGTCATTGGCTGATGCTAGTTCAGATTCCGAGAGAGAAACTGTTGTCCGCACTCGAAAGGGCTTTGGTTGATGTGACCAATAAGCATGGGGTTGACATCAACCGAGCAGTAACGGACTCCTATTACCAACACCTTCTACCCTTCGTATGTGGCCTTGGTCCACGCAAAGCTCAAGTTTTGGCTAGAAAAATCGCGTCGATCGTACGTTTCTGCGGTTCTTCCCTCATCATCGTTAACTTACCGCTCTGTTTAGGGAGGGAATCTCGTAAATCGCGATCAGTTTATCAAATCAGGTCTACTGACTACGAAAATCTTCCTCAACGCAGCCGGTTTCCTGCGTATCTCTCATGACACGGAACTAAAGCCCACAAAAAATCGACATGCAGATGATGACGTCCCAGATCCGTTAGACGATACTCGCATCCATCCTGAGGACTACGAACTTGCACGAAAGATGGCAACTGATGCCCTTGAGCTCGACGAGGAGGATGTTCATGACGAACATCCATCGCATGTTGTCTCCCTCATCATGCAGGATAATGGCAACGAGAGAAAGCTGAACGAGCTTAATCTCGATGAATTCGCCGTTAGCATGTATGAGGCCAATGAAGACCGAAAGCGACATACCCTCAATGTTATTCGCGAAGAATTACTCAAGCCATTCGCAGAGCAGCGCGCACCGTTCCCTCCCATGCAACCGTGGGATGTGTTGACCATGCTCAGCGGCGAAACACCTCGAACTCTTCGCATGGGACTCATTATCTCCGTTCTCGTCTTGCGCATCGACAAGATGTCGAATTCGGTAACGATACGCCTCGATTCCGGCATCGAAGGGATTATAAACATGGAATACATGTCGGATGCGGGCAATGTGAACCCTCAAAATATTGTCAAGAAAGGTCAAGCACTACAAGGTGTCATTGTGGACGTCAAACTCGATCTTCCCGCGGATCAATTCTATGTGGAGTTGTCAATTCGCCCTTCGGATTTGAATCAAGGAGATGGCCTTTTCCGTCGTGTCAAACGTGACGAAGATTGGAACACTCAACAGTACGAACGTGATTTGGAGATGCAGGCCAGGAAAAAGAGAGCCGAGACTGATCGAACAAGACGTGTTATCAAACATCCCAACTTCCATAATCTCAATGCGATGCACGCAGAGAACTATCTGGATAAGCAGCAACGTGGAGATGTAGTGATCAGACCGTCTTCGAAGGGTGTCGATCACCTTGCTGTGACGTGGAAAGTTGATGACAAACTTTATCAGCACATAGGTATGCAGTGCTACCGCCGCAAATTTCCATGCGAGTGCTAAATCGCCATAGACGTTACCGAGATCAACACAGGGCAGGGCACAGTGTTGTTTGTCGATGACAAGCATCAGTATGCCGATCTTGATGAATTGATCGTCAACCATGTCCAAGCCACCGCTCGGAAGGTCGAGGAACTGATGGCGCATGAAAAATTCAAGCAAGGATCTGAAGACGAGCTTCGTAAGCAGTCCTGTCTAGTTCTCCGCGTTTGATTGAATCTTACACTACCCTGTAGATCTGTCTTTGAAGAACTTTGTCGCAGCCAACCCCGCAAAAAGTATCTATGGATTTACGTTGAACCGCAAAAAGCCTGGTCATTTCAATCTTTGCTTTTTGGCGAACAAGAACTCTACCGTCCAGACTTGGGTATTTTAATTATTTCTTTTCGAATTCGTAACAGTCTAAATTAATGGTTCGATAGCCCATCCGCGTGACACCAGAATCCTATTGTCTTTTCGAAGCAGCTGTTGCAGGGGTGCCAGAACTATGCGACGCGTTCAAAGTCAGGTAAGGACTAGTGGCATAAAATGGTAGTTTTTGCCTCACACAATATGCAGACATCTGCACCAGTCACAAAACTTGGGTGCCACCGGCGCAGGAGGGAAGACGCCGTATGGTGCAGGTGCTCGTACACCAGCTCGTACACCGGGCCATACGACACCGGGCCATCTATCCGTCCGTCAAGTTCATGGCCGTACACCAAATCCTTATGGTGGCCAGACCCCTGCAATCGGGTTTGGCGGAAACGTACCAACCTCTAGTTATGCCATGCCACCATCCCAACCCCTTGGTTATCAGACTCCGTCTGCGTTTTCACGTCCACCAATACCTCAACCCCCTCCCCATGTTCCTCCCGGAATGAATCCTCAGCGCGCTGCTATGATCCAAAATTCCAACGATTGGGGACAAGGCGGCTGGTAGCCCTGCTCGCAATTTTATGTTCGCTTCCCTTGTTCTTTGTCTTTGTTGTGCATCACGACCTCTGGTACATTACTATTGATGTAAAATATTTTGCATTATCTTAGAATGGTGCAACAGACAAAATCATGTGTATCGACATGAGACACCACATCGAACTAACTGTGACGATAATCAGGCAAGCTTTGAAAACGCCAGGTTCTCGCTATGGATCACTTCCAATCGAGTATAGAAATGTATGGCTAGCCATCATGTTCACAAGTGGTGTTCCAGCTTTCGTTCTTGTACTGAATGTTTGTGCTATAATCATTTGCTCTCACAAATTCGTCCAGTGAACATGTTCCGTATGCTCTATCCTTTAGAGATTTCTCGCAAATAGAGAGAGGAAACGTTGCTCCATTCAACACGAGGCGGACTTGAGGACCTTTGAAACTACTCGTCATGAGAGAAAGCGCTACGCTCCAAGGAGAATTTACGGACGATTTTTTGCACGCAAATTTCTCCCATACCATACTTGCAGCGAAAGGCGTTTGTTGTGAAGTTCTAAACCTGCGATGCACAGTCACATGATGTGGGTTGAGAGGCAAAGTATCTCTGCGGCGATGGATCGTCAGTAGTAATTCGATTCCGTGCGAGTGGTCACTGACTTATTTAAGCCCATTGTTGACAATGGCAAGAGTATACTGGTATCGTGGCCAAATTCCAGATAGAGGGGCTCAGCGTCACCAGTTGCATTTGTAAGACTAAAGTCGCAAGGAGTATGTGACAAATATTCTGATCAATGGGTAGCCTGAACTGACCGTTCAATGAGTTTTTTGACGTAAAAGGCACCAAGCAAGGGACCCGGATCTCCTCTAGATGCATGACCACTGATGCCATCCATAAGCAGGTCATACTCGTATCTATGACACCCACGTTGAAGTCATCTGTTCATGGCAACAGGTAAGACTTACTCCAAATTCTGTAATTCATTTGTAAAAAATACACTGCACCACGGGGACTGGTTACGAGCTGCAAGATCGAATGGGCAGGCATATAAGGCACCTCGGGTGTCGTTCACAGAGATATTAATTCCGGGAACGAGTTTGTCAAGTCTCTGTGCTATGGGGGACACGTATTTAACCGCCCATTGCGAAGCCACCTGCATATATGCTGGTGTGAAAAATGTAACTCGACACAGACAATAGAATTCACCTGGTGGGATTCATGAACGGAAAACCTTGGACAAGACTTCCAAGGGGTGATCCACGAGACGGGATCGTCAAGGTCGTCGACCGTACGGAAGGTAACATTTTTTGCCGTGAGACCAAAAAACCCTTCTGCAAAGAAGTACGAAGAGTCCACGACTCTTTGGACCGGGCTAGATACCACAACATCCGTCGAGAAAGTCGGGTATCGAAGGGCATATCTAGACCATTGAATATCATACATGAAATCGCGAGCTCAACAAAGAAACGCACCTACTCCACGCCATGGTTGAAAAGCTCTTGACGGCCAACAATGGTTAGTTCCTGAGGGACTAGTTGGTACTCGTAACCTTCTTTGAGGAATTGCAGGTTCGGCGGAAGAGGGGTGGCTTGAATTATATCCCGGGTATTGTCGAGAGTTTCAACAAGTCCAAGAATGAAGTTTTCCTCGGACACAGGACCACGGGACCCGTGTCGGTGTAACTTGATGCACCAACGTCATCCGGAGCACTGGGTCGTTTCGGGGCAGAGAACTCACCACGATGACCTGGTGCACGGTGCAGTCATCAGGTAGGTTGACAGAGACTCCAGGAACGACAGGAGCGTCGTGGTATGGCGAAAGGGTTGCCAAGTTTGTATAATCTTTGTGATACAATTCGGACTGGCCATTTGGCCCAACAGATAATGGGAGTTGGAGCAAGTGCAGAAATGTCGAACTCAACGGGAGATACATTACTGTAAGATTGATTTTACAGTTATGCCATGGAGGTACAATGTCAAATAGGGGTCACCAAGATTTTGGCAAAACGACTCTCAGGCCAAGACCACCCAGTC
>JBBPQT010000752.1:0-11553 GCA_038092715.1 Boletus smithii | reverse complement strand
ACCAGTGTCGGATCTTCACTCAATCAACTGTCTGACGATCAGCTGAGATCTCAATTCTCGCACGACAGTTTTGAGGCTATTCCATCGAAATTTCCGGGCTCGGTATTAGTGGCTATACAGCCTACACTAGTTAGCTCTCGTCGAAGGCGCGTGGAAAAATGGCCAAGTACAGGAAGAATGGAAATATCATCCCCGACGAATACAGGAAGCAACACCAAACATTACCGGGTGTGGATGAAATGAAACGGACGAACTGCAACTCGTCGAGGAACTCTTGCGAACGCATCTCTCAGGCGAGGGCCAAGATCTGCCTTTGCCCAACGGAGAATTTGCTGCCCCCGCCTGAGATCAAACTATCGAGTCTAAGCCGATTGTCTTCCGGATTTTCTTGCACAGCAACAATCCGGCAGAACGTAGAGCATCAATGAGCGTCGCATCATCGTGCTCATCGAATGGATCGAGGTTACGCCGGAGGGAACCATTCAGCAGTTCGGGCTGATGACGCATTATGAGCACAACACATGGTGTGCTCAGGATGGCCGAAGCTTGGGATGATAGTCACATGGGAACGCAACGCGTCGAGATTGATCTTGGAAGTGAGCATACCGTCCAGGTAAACTTGTCCCTCGGTGAAAATGCATCGCAGGAGCGAGAGAGTCAAGGAGCTCTATAGCATTGAATGATCAGGAATGAATCCACCTAATAGTTGAGGTTGATTTCGGCTCGCCTTTCCACTGCCAGTGCGACCAACGATACCAACACGTTCGCCGAGCTTAATATGGAACGACAAACCATGAAGAACGTCGGGTCCATCCTACAATCCATGTCAAACCGGAGACGGGCAAATGAAGTGAGCACAGGACGCACCGGCGAGTAACGAGCAGATAGATTCTAGGCACGTAGCTCTCCGCTCGCAGGCCAATAAGCTGGAGGCACTCCCGTATCAGTGGACTTGGGCTCTTGCTCGATTTTGATATAGCTGTCCATAGGCTCGAGGCTGTCCGTGTAGTTTGACGTATCCTTCACCTGTGCCTATAGGAGATGAACAAGTATGAAAAAGGGAAGAGACAACCGCACCCACCACAAAATCAAGGAACTGAACGTCACTAGGGGGACTGTGTCAGGGACGTCCAATACAGATAGCGAGAATACTAACCTGCCATATTCAGACAGAATCCGATATTGGCAGCTCGATGCCTCTCAGGGCCATACACCAGATAAGTAGCAAGAGCGGCTGTGAACAGCGCACCCACTGGCAGTCCATCCACACGGGCACTCATCCATCCACATGCGAACAAAACATGAGTGTCGATTTCTCCAAACAGGGCAGTAAGGAGTCCTTGCCTGTTCAAAATGCGTGCGGATCGGTGTCAACCGAGTGCAGCGAGGTGTTGCTATACCCCTAGCGAACGCAAAACGACCACATACATGGGCTGATGGAGACTTCTTCAGCCAAGACGAGTTTCCCATTCCCATTACCGATCACCTTGACCTTCTTGACGTCCTGAACCTCAATCACCTCTTCTTTTTCCAGAATCTCTAGTTCCTTAGCAACCATTGCAGCAAGCGTTTCGTCTTTTTCAATCACGTCCGAAAAACCGCCTTGGTCGGCAACGCGTCCGTTTAAAGCGAGAGAAACCACGAATTGGGCAATAGAGCGAACGACGGCAATGATTGATACAAGACTTACGAATTCAATCAGCCGTGCGAGGTTCAATAGCGAAGGTAGATTCACCTTGCTTATACCGAGCGTCATCATACGGAGCACCGAACAGAATGTTGTTCTGGCGATTATATTTAAATTGAAGCAACTGATCAACTTTGCACAGGCCACGCACCTTGATGGTATCGTCGTGTGGCAGGTGGGCCATTCTACGGGCCAACCGGACAGTGGGCTCAACCCAGCTATAAAGGATCAAAGAGGCCCAAGGTGCAGTTTGCTCCGGGTGAGGTATATCAGAGGGATTCTAGAACAGAACATGGCAGTAAACTCAAGGTTTGCGAGGGGCACAGAAGGTCTACCTTGGCATCCAGTGGAATGTACAAGCGGGGACTGAATAAAGGGTACACCACTGCACCGACCGTTAAACTAACCAAGAAGGGGTCCTTCACACGAATCAATGGGTTGCTCTGTAAATGTTTCAAGAGGCCAGAAATCGCGTCAAGCATAAACGGTGAAGAGGGCTAAAAGTAAGATAGTAAGATGCACGGAGACGAGTCGACTAAATCCCGTGTATGACGTGACAGTGATTAGGGACAGGAAACGGTAAACGCCTGTAACGCAAATATAAAAATCAAAGTATGCGAAGATTAACTGGGCGACACAAACCGAAGTAGCGAAGATGGACAATCAGATGGAATCCAAGTTGAACGTCCCAAGACTATTAGAAAGCCATGAATATCACGGCCGGAAAGACTTTTACCATATCTTTCCGTTCGAAGAGTTGCGAGACAACACCAGAAACGCAAGACAGACGAGCAACTTTGAATAGGTACAGAGTTAGTCTACCATGCCGCTTGACGAATGTCTTCTCCTCTAGAGTAGCACCACTGGCTACGGGAACGTTGATAGCTTCGGACGCGACAAAAGGGATGTAACTTCATGGGTTGGAGACCAAGATATGCAAGCGTTGAAATAGCCAGGTATGATCAACAAGAATCTGTGAGAAGGCTCCGTCACAATCTTTTACCCTATATTCCAACCACATAAAGCTCGCGTCGGCATGGCATTGTTAGCGTGGGGTATTGGGACCATTGCAAAACGACTTGCGTACTGGGTCGCCCCCGAGAAGTACCTGTCGTGGTATCACCAACCATCCGAGGAACCATTCAACATTGGCCTTATGCCAAACAAAGGGAAACGGCTTTGACAAGTAGAATGTTGAGCTCAAAGAGTGATGAGTTGGGGCTAACGCTTCTTTGTCAACCGTAGCCCTGATCATCGGGCCCAGCCGGGCCCCAGCCGAGCGAGGAATTGCCAGATCCGAAAGCTGCCATACTGTCCAATTGAAACGCCAGTTCAACTTTTGTTGACGTTCTCAGTCTCTCAACTGTGTAAACGAGTCCGATTTGGTTGTCCAAACTCAATACATAGGTATGTAGAGCGGGAAAAACGCTTTCTAGGATTGCATTGTATTCTACACACTTTTTCCGACCCAATTGCTCCGGCTCAGTTGAACCGAATTCGGACTTTTATCTTATCAGCCGAAGGACGCACACCATCGTTTCTCTCGCACAGCAACTCACCATCCCGAACGTCCCCGAGCTGCGGTACAAAGTTATTCGGATAGACTAGAATTGCCTTTCTGCACTAAATCTTGAGAAGCACGCCGATCGCATTATGGTCGCAGTCAAGAACAAGGTTTGCCTCATGTGCGTTGACTAGTTCCGATCACCTTTTACGAGGCTCATCGTCATCTTCCATTCAAAAGCGTCCACGATGGCTGGGGAATTGCACCAGAGAAGGGCATGAAAGGAGATGCCATCGACGCTGCTGATACCACTAACATGGATACCATCGCCAAAGATCATGCATACCGTACACTCTTCGCACACGGGAATGCGGTTGGGCTGAACGACGGACTCATGGGGAACTCTGAGGTTGGGTACGTTGATCTTGAGGATACGTGTTCGTCTCTTTTCTCTGACACCGCTCTGAATAGACACCTCAACATCGGTGCTGGAAGGATCGTCTGGCAGGATATTGTCCGGATCGATGTGTCGATCGCAAAGCGACAGTTTCACCAGAACCAAACTATCCTCGAGAGCACGAAACGCGCTAAAGAGGGCAACGGACGTTTGCATCTACTCGGTCTGGTATGTATACACGAATGTATGCGCTACGATTTTTGATGTCGTGCTTGAAGGTCTCAGATGGTGGTGTTCACTCCCACATCCGTCATCTCAAAGCTCTCCTCGAGACAGCCAAAGAATCTGGTGTCCCTCACACCTATGTTCACTTCTTTGGTGACGGACGTGATACTGCTCCTGCGTCAGCCAAGGGTTACGCCGAGGATTTGCTTTCGTTCATAAAGTCCGAATCGTACGGTGAGCTGGCTACTGTAGTCGGCCGATACTATGCTATGGATCGTGACAAGCGCTGGGAGCGTATCAAGATCGCCGTCGAGGGCCTTGTTGACGGCATAGGTGAAGAGACCAAAGATGTCCTCAAGACGATCCAGGAGAGGTACGACAAGAAAGAGACCGACGAATTCTTGAAGCCCATCATTGTCAATGGTGACGACGGCCGCATCAAAGAGGGAGACACATTGTTCTTTTTCAACTACCGCTCGGATCGCATGCGTGAGATTGCCTCTGTAATCGGGTTGCCAGACAAGCCGGTAGAGGTGAACATCCCCAAAGATCTCGTAAGCTCCCACCTTTGACTGGTAATGCTGACGAACTGACCAGTTTCAAATAAGCACATCACGACAATGTCCCGCTACAATGCCGAGTTCCCGTTCCCGGTAGCTTTCCCGCCCCAAGCCATGACGAACGTGCTCGCAGAATGGCTCTCCAAACAAGGCCTTTCCCAAGCCCACATTGCTGAGACGGAAAAATACGCCCACGTCACCTTCTTCTTCAACGGTGGTGTTGAGAAACAATTTCCGTCTGAAGAACGCCACATGATCGCTTCTCCTAAAGTCGCGACATACGACCTGCAGCCACACATGAGTGCCCAAGAGGTGGCCGACAAGGTGGCCGAGGTGGTTTTGAGCAAGAAACACGAATTTGTCATGTGCAACTTTGCACCTCCCGACATGGTGGGGCACACGGGTGTATACGAGGCCGCCGTCAAAGCGATCACGGCGACGGACAAGGCTGTTGGGACGGTCTACGAGGCGTGCGAGAAGGCTGGATATGTCTTGCTCATCACGGCTGATCACGGAAACGCAGAGCAGATGATAAATCCAGAGACCGGAGTACCCCATACGGCACACACGACGAACAAGGTCCCATTCATTATGACTGGAAAGAACCTCGAGTTTGTCCAGGATGAAGAAGGTGCAACGTCGCCGGATGAGGCAGGAGCGTTGGCGGATGTTGCGCCGACCGTGCTCGCGATATTAGGATTGCTGCAGCCTGAGGGTGAGTGGTGCGGTCGATATTTGGACTCACTTTGGCTGATGGGCTTTGTTTTTTGTAGAAATGACCGGGCGGTCATTATTGAAGAAGAATTAGAAGTTGTACTTACAATACGTAGAGTCGTCGAAAAAGACTACTTCAATGCTTATGTCAGCAGAAAAGATCAGAACATCACGTGATCTGACGTCACACACAAGAGTATGACCCCCTCTCTACCCCTATTTTTCTTTCTCTGTCTACCGATACATTATGCCTCCCAGAAAACGAACAAGCCAGTCCAAGCAGACGCCTCCCATCTCGCCCACCACTTCCACATCACATGCACCAGCGGATCAACACCATCACCTCCGTCACACAGGCCCGAGCATCAGCACCCGCTCCCGTGTCAGTGCTGCACCGTCCAAACCTCCACCTGTGCCTGCGCAACCAGAACCCACCTCCGAGACCCCACACACTCCGAAGAAACAGCTCGCAGAGGTCTCTCCATCCGGTGCACGCACCCCATTCACCAAATTCATGTACGTCCTCCTCTTCTTGGTGCTGTTGCTCTTCGGGTGGTACATCTACGGGATGGTGACCTTATTGGAGAGATTGAAAGACGACGTCGGATGGTGGGGTATCGTCGTGAGTGATTCGGAAGCGGAGACGTTGAAAGGGTGGGGTTTTACCTCGGATCGGTCAGGAGGGGCTAAGGTCGCCAAAGGTGGTGGTGATTTGGAAGGCTCGTTGAACGCACTTGCGGATGCACTGGGTATATCCCCGACGGAGGTAGCGTCTGCGGTGAAATCGTTGATTCCGCAGGCGAGCTTGACAAGCATTGCATCGAAAGCGGAAGGAACGGGTGGTTCGGAGGCGGTCAGAATACTGTTTGAGGATACCACGCGAAACGACAGGGAGGGGATCATGGAAGAGGGAAAGGGTATTGTGGAAGAGGGTGATGCGATTTGAAGGAGTGCCGATCATGTCGTACTAGCTCTACGGAACGCGATTATTTTGCTCGTCGAATCGTATCGAGATGTGAGGGACAGTAGTTGGTGGTTCATCGTACCATCATTGAATTCGACACGATGTGCTAATACTCGTCGGCTCTGGGTTCTCAATTGCGCAGGCGCAGGTGAGGTTTGGATAGTGCAGTGCTGATCTGGCTGAGACTAGGGAAATACGATCACTTCCGAGAGCCTGGCACCTATTCAGAAAGAGACTTTGTTCTGTTTAGAGAATGACGATAAGGAATTTTGGGCCTGTGAGGACCTGTGCTATTCCTAATGGGAAGGAAAGTTCGCACATTTTTTGTTGTTGAATGATCTGCCGTGCGCTGTGAAATTTTAGAGCAATTCAAAAGCTGAATAGCGCCGTTGGCCCGTTGAACCTTATCCGCAAAAGCATGTTTGCGACGTTATCTCTCGTAACCTTGCACAAGTCGCATTTGAGAGTTCTAAACCGTAAAAAAAAACCCTTACATGCAAAGTTTATCCGTGGGGTAGAGTCATACTGTATGTAAGATTCCCTCGATCAAAATTAATGACCCCGGACAGTGTTTGAGATCCGTGTGAGCCGGAGTGCTGGTGATTCATTACCACGTGGCTGTGGAAAAAAAAGGTGGCTTGTGATCGGAGGACGCCGAGGGCAGCGTCCGAGATAGACTCAAGCAACACAATGAGTCAACGCTTAGTAGGCTATACAAATACTCCCTGCTACAGAGCACTGAGCCTGTTACTCACTATTCAAATATTCAACCTCAGGCTGGATCCTGTTGAAAGGGTTATGTAACTTACAGTGCTTTGAATTCGCACTAATACTACTTATTCTGTGCTGATGAAGTCCAGTGACTGCCTGCAGGCTCCACAGGACGGATACCGTGCCTATGTAGACCCATGTCTGCCAAGGGCGGCGTCCCAGGGTCCCCCGTGTATATATCTTGCCAATGATGTAAGTCCCCCCTGCCCAGTGCCCAATCCCTCCTGCAGTTGTCCTCCAATCACCCAGCCCTAGAATCGTGGCTTAGCAACCAGGATTCAGAATGGGCATGTATGATACAACAGTCGGTGTGTGCAGCACGGCGTCCAATTTAGCGAATGGATTTTATTGACGGGATCGAATGATAGGTGCACTCCTAGTGGGCACATTTTGTGAGTGTTGGCGATTTGTAGCATCGACGTTGGTGACCGGCGACCCGTTGCGAACCAAGTCAATACCTTTCTGTATGGCCTTGTCACCTACCAGTTCGCGGCGTACCATCAGACGAGTATGTAGACTCAACTGAACTCTAAGCGACCATATCTAATACACCCCTCCAGAATTCAATGATCCGCCAACGACAAAGTTGGTCGGTCACCGATCTACGAGTGTACAGTCCTGACAATTTGTTGTAGGTATATGGTGCTCTTCCTATTCATTTTGGATACGTTCCACAGTGCTTCGTGAGTATCGTTGATCTGGTGTGTAGGAAATGGCTCGATTATTTCCATAGAGCCATATATATGGCATGGTACTACACGTTCGTATCACTGTCAACCTTTGTTTCTACTCATGCCCACCGCATTCCAGCGTGACGAACTATGACAATCCAGCAGCTCTTGCAGGTGTGTAACCATCGTAGGCAGTTCAGTCTCATCTTAACGGTCTCAAAGTGGCTATATGGCCATACACATTTACGCCTATTGGCACTGCGCTTACTGCCTTGGTAACCCAGATATTTCTAGGGTTTAAGCAAGTATACGATGTTTCAATGCGATCCCAAACTGAATCTCGGCGTTTGTAGGATTTGGCGTCTGACCAAGAGCAAGATCCTATATGGCGTGGTCATCATGCTAGCCATTCCTTCGTTTTTTCTAGGTGTAATTTCCAGCATCGAGGCTGGGATCATTAAAGTGTACGTATTACGAATGAGATACTGTGTTACACTGATCAAATTCATTTAGGGTGTCTCGATTACCCATTATGATGCCCTTCGCGATTGCCTGGCTGTCCACACAGGTTATTGTAGACACGTTCATCACTGGTATGCTCGTTTATGCCAATCAACATAACCTGAAGGTACCCATTCACAATCGCCAGTTACATTGATCATCTTCTTCTCTCGTTGGCGAGGCGGCTTCCAGAGGACGGATACAATTATCAACCGACTTATTCGTGGTGCCATCCAGACAGGTCTCTTCGTCGGGATATTCTCCTTGGGTGATTTGATCTTTTTCCTCGTTCTTCCGAACACGAATATCCATGTCATGTTCGCCATTCCCATTGGTCGCATCTACACGAATGTGAGTATCGTGAACGTGACGGAAAACGTGTGTGATTCAACTAACTAACTTGATTGTTATATTCTATTTGTGGAAGACCCTCTTGGATACCCTTCTTGGTCGTCAGTTGATCAGAGCTGAGATGGCAAGCACGTTTGATGTGAGGGTGGTGGGTTGCTTAGTCACCGTTAAATGATCGTCGCTCATCTGCATAGCCTAGCGGCCAAGGAAGTATGGTCCCCACTGATTCGTTGCACTGGGTAGTCAATCCGAATCCATTCGACGAGCACTCAACTCGAAGTAAAACAGGAGATGCGTGATCGCTCGTCAAGTAACTCGGAGGATGCGGAAGGCAAATTCGTCGGCATGGCGGTCTGAAATAAAGGTTAGCAATGTGTCGTCTGACGAGAACTCCAGCAACACGAGAAGGAAGTTTTATCAAATGTCAGCTTGGGTGTTCGTCATTGCTCATCGACATCTCCAATTGTTGTCGCCTTCATTATGACTTTCTAGTTTTTTTCATACCAGATTTACATCCTAATGGACTAGCATGCAGCAGACATGTTGGGATTATAATCCATTGTAATGCTATCAAGTAGGTACAATGCACTTGCAAAGAGCACGTAGAAAGACTACCGTATACGACGGATTACAAAGAAAGACTCAGGGGGTTGATAAGTACACGCGTCTAAGCTGAGGAGTCAACTCCATGGCATTACCCTCCCTCCAAGGATCGCATCTCGCGATCCGGACCTGGTGGCGAGACCGTGATTGAACGAAGCAGGAACGTCACGCACGAATGCACACACGCAGGGACAGAAGGCGAGGTTGGGGGGGTACATGGAACGGTGCAGATTGGGGGAGCATGGCGAGACGCGAGGAAACATGTCAATTGAAGGGGAGAAAACGAGCGTTATGGCACGCGAGCGATCGACGACGGCAGTCGAAGAGACGACTCAGCGCACCTCAACGGACGACGAAGATATACCAGTGATATCCCCAGCACCACCCGAGCCACCCCACAACGACGGTACGAACCCCTGAACGTCGAGCTCGAGGGGGAGTGGAGTGCATACCTGAGCTGCGACAGCATACTTACCACAGACGAAGCAAACGTGTCAGAAGTGTCAGACGGTGACGAATACCCTAGGAATATGCAGAAGAGACTACGTGGCGCATCATCAGAGCAGGAGCACAAGCACTCAAAACGAAGGGATGAGGAGAACTTACCTAGGAGAGCTCAAGATGCACGGAGCGAGTCGAACGGCGAAATGGCTGTACCAGGAGATACTTACAGTGTTATAGGATGTCCTGCAGACCATAGGAATGACAGCGTCGACGAGACGAACAGGTCAAGTCGAGATAGAAACCCATGAAGCCATGTAGGCGAGCAGGTCGAATCGGGAGTCACCGAGCATGACTGGGAGTGCCAGAATGGCGACCACGGCGATGTGAAACGAGGCAGAGTGGACGGCACAACGAGTGTTGCACGCTGCGAGTCCAAACGACTCGAAACAGGAATGCTAGCTGCAGATGAAGGGAGTCAGCACGTAAGGTACAATCGCAATACGAAGAACGTACGTAGGCCGAACACATGACCTGAGAAGCATCCCAGACGTCCCGTCGACCATCTGAACCCACCACGTTAACGAGGAGAAATGAAGTCGAGCACTAGAAGAATCAACCATACCCGAGCGTGCAGATGCACTCACCAGAACGAACGGTCGTGTCAGATCCATATCGGACGATTCGGAGGCATCATATATGGAATACAGATAGGCTTCAGGAGTGACAGCAGGTCAGCATGACGCTGCAGAGACGAGGAATTGAGATCGCGCGCACTAGACGGTCAGCGACTTACCATATGAATCTAAACCGAAAAAAAAGCCTTGCATGCAGGATCTTTGCAGGCGGCGGCGGCGGCGGCACAGAGTCATGACTCATATGTAAATTTCGTAATTTCGTCCTCGATCAGTGACCGGTTGACCTCGGACAGTGTTTGAGCCGGAGTGCTGATAATTTGTTAGCACATAGCTGCGGGAAAAAAAAAGGTGAGAGTATTGGTTTGTGAAAGTTGGAGGTCCGTGATACTCGGATGACGACCAGTCTGCAGCGTACGAGATGGAGACTCGAGCAACACAATGAGTCAACACTTCTTCAGAGAAGCGAAATCGCACTTACACGTAGTAAACCCAGCGAGATACGCCGCGACACTGCACATATCACGGAGTTGGTGCAACGAAATAAACCGTAGCCAGCAGGTATTAGGCTATACAAATGCTCTCTGCTACAGAGCACTGAGCCTGTTACTATTCAACCTAGATCCTGCCAGTGAAACGGCTAACCTGTTGTTCCTAACTTCCTATCATTGTGTGGCGAGGTTTGCGGCGGCGTGCGCTGACAAAGTCAGGATTTCCCGAGTTTCAAGATGACCGTTTCTAAGAAATCAGTATGTACATAGAAGGAAGTTATGGTTATGTATCTGACATAAGTAACAGTGCCTTCAATTCATTTCTGTGCTGACGAAGTCCGTGACAGGCTCCGAGATGCACTGCCGGAAGGGGGTCAGAACGGACTTCGTGCCTATGCAGACCCATGTCTGCCAAAGGCCCGGGCGTCCCAGGGTCCTCCGTGTATATATCTTGCCAATGATGCAAGTACTATGTTCAGGTCACCCCCCCCCCTGCCCAATCCCTCGCCGCAATTGTCCTTCAATCACCTAGCCCTAGAATTGTGACTTAGCAACCAAGATTCAGAATGGGCTTGTATGATACAACAATCGGTGTGTCCAACGGGGTGTCCAATTTAGCGAATGGATTTTATTGACGGGATCGAATGATAGGTACGCTCCTAGTGGGCGCATTCTGTAAGTATTTGTGATGTGTATCATCGACGCCGCTGACACATTGCGAACCAAGTCAATACCTTCTTGTATGGCCTTGTCACCTACCAGTTCGCGGCGTACCATCAGACGAGTATGTAGACTCAACTGAACTCTCAGCGACCACATCTGATATCACCCTCCAGAATTCAATGATCCGCCAACGACAAAGTTGGTCGGTCACCGATCTATGAGTGTACAGTTCTGACAATCTGTTTTAGGTATATGGTGTTCTTCCTGTTCATCTTGGATACGTTCCACAGTGCTTCGTGAGTATCATTGATCTGGTGCTTAGGAAATGGCTCAATTATATCCATAGAGCCATATATATGGCATGGTACTACACGT
>JBBPQT010000751.1:0-11562 GCA_038092715.1 Boletus smithii | reverse complement strand
ATGATGGCTAGGGCGAACGGATTGTGGAATTTTTGCTACATGTGCTCGACAGGGAAGACGCGGAAACAGTTCAGGCGTTGTTGTGTGTCGGCCTTGGAAAGCTTGTGTTGGCCGGGATAATTTCGGACGAGCGAGTACGTCCCACCGTCCGTCATGGATATCTGGATCATGTTTTCTGACAACGCGTGCGCAATAGGTGTCAAAGAGTCTCGCGGTGGCCTATCTCTCGCCTGATACCGCCGGGAATCAAGAACTGAGACAGTGTTTGGCGTATTTCTTCCCTGTGCATTGTTCTTCGTCAAGCACGGACCAGAATCGTCTGCGCCAGGTACTGTCGACTGATCGTTACCCCTGATTCAGAATGCTGACGTTTTCGTGTGTGGATAGATCTCGATACCGACCTTCGAACAGCTCGCGGTGGCAACGCGTGATTTGGACGAGGACCAAGAAATGGTATCACCTGCTCAGATTATAGGGATGTTTGTCCACTGGACGGATCCGCAAAAAGCCATGCAAGGATGGAGAACGTGTGTGAAACGACGTCCGTAGTGAAGTACACGGTCAGACGATCGACGACGGGGTGCATCTTGACTTAGCAGAGGCCATTCTCAAGGCGTTGTTCAAGGATGATGTGGAAAGTGCGTCGCGCTGTGTCTTGTGTAGCGATTTTAATGACCACAGTGACGTAGAGAAGGACAAGAAGGTGTTGTGTGTGTGTGTGTCAGGTCTTGGGACGGTTGCACCTCCCTGAGACGGTGGACGATGACAAGATCCGGCCCACAAGGTCTTTATGGTACGCTCTCGTTCTCGCTTTCTCGATCCCTCTTTGATACCCATGCCTGCCCACCAGGTCCGGCCCATCGGAGACAATTCTGCTCGCAATGCACTCACTACATTTGACACGACGATCAGCAATAAATTTGCAGACAAGCTGTCCAACTGTAGCGAGGAAGAGTGTCGACAACTTGAACAGCTGGAAGCGTGATGTCAGTGAGGAGGGTTGGGGGATCTGAATTTATTTGTGTGAGTCCTGGTGATGTGTTTATCCTGCTTTGATTTGTCTCTTTGACCGTGATCGTATAGTTTACAAGTATCATGAACCCGGTTTCCATAACATTTCATGACAATTGCACACTCCGGCGTAACCCTTGACGAGACTGTTCTTTGGATGCTCACTGTGATCGCAGCGCTGGAGTTACTCTGTCCCTACAAAACACACTACGTGTCATAGGTCGACGGACCCATGATGACCGTATTGACGTCTTCCTTGTCACTTGTAATCGTGTTGGCTTGCATGGCTTCTCCAAAGCATTTCGAAGGAGCACCAGACCACCAATCCATGTTCGACCTGCATACATGCACCTCTCAGGCTTGTTCGTGTTTCCACTGGGCAAGTGGGACAACAAGCTAAAATTTTGCTTCCCCCACACTAGGTTCACGGATGCGGATTAAGTGCTTCTCGAATTTCAACAGCTCCGCACAACGTTCGGCTGACCATGATAAAAGAGCTGTGGGGCAATGCAACGCCCATTTGTGCGTCGGCGTCAGGTTCATGATTCCTTCCAAGTTGATATACAATGGATCTGCTTCCGACATAGCGATTCCTAGAGTAGTAGTAGCTGTTAAGTCCAACAAAACCCTCCCGCTGTCACCCCACAGTCAGCCGTAGTAACATACTGCAGACTGTATCGTTAGGTATGTCATTCTCCCATACATTTGTCGGCCCACTTGGCATGCTTCCGCTGACTAGTATCAGGACGCCAGTCAGTGGGTGATGTAATGCCCCGGTCACATTCTTGATGCGCCCTACATTTAATATCACCGCAAGAGTATCTCCGCTATCTTAATTCTCTACCGGCATTGGCTTATATGTGCAGCCCCTTCCAGCATCCGTCTGTGGAATACCACGCCGTTCTCATTCTTTGCGGGTTTTATTGTTCCACCGTACTCCTCATATCAAGTTCATGGCTTCCGCTCTGCAGCAAGTTGTTACAAGCATTCAGATGAATGACTACGTTACGCGTATGCTCGTTCACCTTGGCGCTTCCCATCCATTGACCTTACTGTTCTTCCAAGTTGTGGTCCTCACTGCAGTCGGATATGATTACAGTAAGTAACGCATGTCTCTGTGTTTCTTCACGTTGAATGAACCTCAACATTGTCAGTCCTCACATTCTCAGACGAGGTATGCATTCATTCATTGGCATGATTTATACGAATTTGACTGGCTGTCGATCTTTGCAGATAGAATATATTTGGGTCAACATACACTTTCCCCGGATCATTATATATTCTGATATAGCGTCAGAACAAGCCCTGGACACGGGTGTCTACATTATTCGTTTTCGTGTGTATCCTGGCCATCTCGAAGATGCTGTACTAGGGCTAATCGTTGTTAACTTCAGGCTCGTTATTTCGGCCTGTGTCATGTCATGTATGTCTATGCTTGCTGCGATACATATCAATTGATCCCTGATCGGTTCACTAGAATTTATGCCCTCTGTGTGTTCAAACCTTCAAATTCCGAGTTTGTCCAACTAACTCAGTCTGCACAAAGGGGGGAGTTCTTTCCTACCTGGCCCTGCAAAGGTGATTCCTCATACCCCTGATGATCAACGAAGATAGATAGATATTTCAACTACCGGTAGACGTATGTGTTCATACTTCATCTTACACTGATCAACGACATTTCTGAACAGCTGATCGTATTTAAATAGTTGTGAGTACATTTATTCAATGTTTCCAATGTCCACTCGCCTCAAGGACACTTCCAAGGCGACATAACTTTGGTTTTTGCCATGTGGGCTCGCTTGATTTTTATTAGTGCTGCAGAATGTGAGATTTCATGTTCACTTTTGAGCGAGATGAATCACATTGGTAGATGCAGTGGCGATGATTCTCCGTGTGTGGGCATTGTACAGTCGATCGAGGTTCATCCTTGGCACCCTCCTCACGTTGTACGCCATCGAAATCACCACAAATCTAGTCTTTGATGTTATGCTCAGCACTCAGAATGAGCCTGTGTGTATGTGAAACATGGCTTCATGTCGTACACACTGAATAACAGCATATTTGCCGTTCTCCCAATTATATAGCGGTTATCGCTCAAGTGCTTGGTTTTTCGTTTTGCATGATCGCAAATAATTCCCCCATTTGGACTCTACTCGTGGACGGTGCCCAGATCACTCTCGGTGCATTGATGTGTCTGCTTGCCATTATCCAATTCATCAGGGAGGTACTTCAAATGTACAAAGCAACAAAGCATTTCCGCCTGAACCGCTACATGAACCATCTTATTAGGGAAGGCATGATATACTTTCTTGCGTATGTCCTCGTCTCGTCCTTCCTGCTATTTCCTCTTCCATGTAACTAAGCTGATGGCGAATTGTTACAAATAGCATCCTAGCATCTGCACTCATCAGCATGCTGGTTTACACAGGAAACGTTCCGACGGACGGATGGCAGATAATACTGCTTGGGACGATACAACTTATACCTCCATATACACTAACCCCCCGATTCATCTTGAGCTTGCGCAAACTTTATGCGCGCGATCTCCGAGGCAGACGTGGAAGTGACATCGACACAGCGTTCGGGTTCTCATCGGGGTCTGGCCATGGCGCTGCTGCGAGCGCGATCATGTTTGCGGACGGTGGGCAGAACGAGGGTTTAGAGCAGGGCGAAGAAATACAGATGGAAGACAGGGAAATTCGCAGCGCCGGTAGTAGTGCGTGATGGAGATGGTGCTTGTGGGGTTTGGTCTTTGTATCCCAAGCGACTCTTCAGTGGTGTATGTTATTTCTGTACAATCTTACGGTACGAAAAATGAATCACGACGGTCAAGAAAGGGTTGGAGAGCGTGAGCGTCCGCCCTATATTTTGCCAGGGCCATTGCTGACCTACTACTAGTATATGTGAGCATCGTTAAGGAAGGTACTCGAGCATGTTTGGAGACTTACTTGGCAAGAATGCAACATGTACATAGTCTCCGGGTGTTTTGCTTTCAGGAGTAAAAGTAAGGGATCACAGTGCGCACCGTGACTTCATGTGTCGCTCCATCTAGTCTGTCATTATCGAAGAAACTGCACGACCCAGGACGGCGAGCCTGGCATGGGTCCCGTCCATATACGCGTGCTCACCATCGCCCAAAGGCGGCTCACTAGTACGGAATGGACTTGAGCTTGAGTCCGCGCCGCCCGCAGGTCACGCCTTGGTCCCTGTGTTGATGTCGTGAGGCCACTGAGACGATGTATTAGTACTGTTGCGTTGGAACGCGTTCAATGGAACCACGCGCATAGGTTCAGGCGTGGACGCAAACCAAAGTGAGGTTCAACGTTCAACGTTCAACTCCGAACTGGCACCCGGCTCAGAACTGCACCTCCATCACTACTGAACGAGAATACGGTCGCCGAGCTGAATGCACTGCTGAGCAAGCGCGTCGACATTTTCGACTAGCTCGACTCGTTCAGATGCGCCTCTAGCTATGGCCGTGACACGGACTCACTCGACCCTCAATGCACAAAAACGCCTTTTTATTAGACTCAAGGATGATGTATCCAATCCTTTGGAGAGAACTCGTGTTTGGAAGGTATATTGGGCGAAAATCATACCAGCCGTAACGCGCAAGGTCCTCGCACTTCGTGAAAAAAGGGGGGTTGTGTTGTCAGTTTCTCATTGCGCACGGAAGATCTCTAGCGCTGAACGTCGATCCCTAGCGGATGGCTCTCAACTCCTTCTAGCTGTTCCTCTCGCAAGTGCAACCCTCCCCTGAAGCACTCAAGACGCGCGTGTTACAGATCGTGATTAACATGTTGATGGTACCCGAAAGAGATTTCATGGGCAGGGCTGGACCCGGGTACGTCTTGCGCTTTTACATTTCGTCGTCGGCGTAACGATGCCAATCAAATCCATTCCTTGATGATGGCTATGGCGAGCGCATTGTCGAATTTTTGCTATATGTGCTCGACAGGGAAGACGCAGAAACAGTTCAGGCGTTGTTGTGTGTCGGCCTTGGAAAGCTTGTGTTAGCTGGGATAATTTCGGACGAGCGAGTACGTCCCACCGTCCGTCATGGATATCTGGATCATGTTTTCTGACAACGCGTGCGCGATATGTATCAAAGAGTCTCGTGGTGGCCTATCTCTCGCCTGATACCGCCGCGAATCGAGAACTGAGACAGTATTTGGCATGTCTGTTGTTCTTCGTCGAACACGGACCAGAATCGGATGCGCCAGGTACTGTCGACTGATCATTACCCCTGATTCAGACTGCTGACGTTCTCGTGTGCGGATAGATCTCGATACCGATATTCGAACAGCTCGCGGTGGCAACGCGTGGTGTGGATGAGGACCAAGAAATGGTATCACCTGCTCAACTTATAGGGATGTTTGTCCACTGGACGGATCCGCAAAAAGCCATGCAAAGATGGAGAACGTGTGTGAAACGACGTCCGTAGTGAAGTACACGGTCAGACGATCGACGACGGGGTGCATCTTGACTTGGCAGAGGATATTCTCAAGGCGTTGTTCAGGGATGATATGGAAAGTGCGTCGCGCCGTGTCTTGTGTGGCGATTTTAATGACCACAGTGACGTAGAGAAGGACAAGAAGATGTTGTGTGTGTGTCAGGTCTTGGGACGGTTGCACCTCCCTGAGACGATGGACGATGACAAGATCCGGCCCACAAGGTCTTTATGGTACGCTCTCGTTCTCGCTTTCTCGATCCCTCTTTGATACCCATGCCTGACCGCCAGGCCCAGCCCATCGGAGACATTTCTGCTCGCAATGCACTCACTACATTTGACACGACGATCAGCAATAAATATGTAGACAAGCTGTCCAACTGTAGCGAGGAAGAGTATCGACAACTTGAACAGCTTGAAGCGGTCAGTGAGGAGGGCTGGGGGATCAGAATTTATCTGTGTGAGTCCTGGTTATTTGTTTATTCTGCTTTGATTTGTCTCTTTGACCGTGATCGTGTTGTGCGGTATAGTATACAAGTATCGTGAACCCGGTTGCCGTGACATTTCATGACAATTGCACACTCCGGCGTAACCCTTGACGAGACCGTTCTTTGGATGCTCACGGTGATCGCAGCGCTGGAGTCACTCTGTCCCTACAAAACACACTTACGCGCCATAGGTCGGCGGACCCATGATGACCGTATTGACGTCCTCCCTGTCACCTACAATCGTATTGGCTTGCAGGGCTTCTCCGAAGCATTTCAAAGGAGCACCAAGCCACCAATCCATGGTCGACCTGCATACATGCACCTCTTGTTTGTGTTGCCACTGGTCAAGTGCGACAACAAGATAAATTTTTGCTTCCCCCACACTAGGTTCACCGATGGAGATTAAGTGCTTCTCGAATTTCAACAGCTCCGCACAACGTTCGGCTGACCATGATAAAAGAGCCGCGGGGCAATACAACGCCCATTTGTGCGTCGGCGTCAGGTTCACGATTCCTTCCAAGTTGATATACAGTGGATCTGCCTCCGACATAGTGGCTGCTAGTAGTAGCTGTTGAGTCCAACAAAACCCTCCTGCCACAGTCAGCCGTAGTAACATACTGTAGACTGTATCGTTAGGTATGTCGTTCTCCCATACATTTGTCGGCCCACTTGGCATGCTTCTACTGACTAGTATCAGGACGCCAGCCAGTGGGTGATGTAATGCCCCATCACATTCTTGATGCGCCCTACATTTAATATCACCGCAGGAGTGTCTCCGCTATCTTAATTCTCTACCGGCATTGGCTTATATGTGCAGCGCCTTCCAGCGTCCATCTGTGAAATACCACTTTCTCATTCTTTTTGTTTCAAAGTACTCCTCATATCAAGTTCATGGCTTCCACTCTGCAGTTAGTTGTTACAAGCATTCAGATGAATGACTACGTTACGTGTATGCTCGTTCACCTTGGCGCTTCCCATCCATTGACCTTACTGTTCTTCCAAGTTGCAGTCCTCACTGCAGTCGGATATGATTACAGTGAGTAACGCATGTCTCTATGTGTTTCTTCACGTTGAATGAACCTCAACATTGTCAGTTCTCACATTCTCAGACGAGGTATGCCTCACATTCATTGGCATCATTGATACGACTTTGACTGGCTGTCGATCTTTGCAGATAGAATACATTTGGGTCCGCGTACACTTTCCCCGGATCATTATATATTCTGATATGGCGTCAGAACAAGCCCTGGACATGGGTGTCTACATTATTCGTTCTCGTGTGTATCCTAGTCACCTCCATGATGCTGTACTAGGGCTAATCGTTGCTAACTTCAGGCTCGTTATTCTGGCTTGTGTACTGCCATGTATGTCTATGCTTGCTGCGATACATATCAATTGATCCCTGATTGGTTCACTAAAATTTATTCCCTCTGTGTGTTCAAACCTTGAAATTTCGAGTTTGTCCAACTAACCCAGTCTGATCAAAGGGGGGAGTTCTTTCCTACCTGGCCCTGCAAAGGTGATTCCTCATACCCCTGATGATCAACGAAGATACTTACATATTTCAACTACCGGCAGACGTATGTGTTTGTGCTTCATCTTACACTGATCAACGACATTTATGAACAGTTGATCGTATTTAAATAGTTGTGAGTACATATATCCAATGTTTCCAATGTCCACTCTCCTCAAAGACACTTCGAAGGCGACATAATGGTTGTTTTTGTCATGTGGGGTGCAATGATTTTTATTGGTGCTGCAGAATGTGAGATTCCATGTTCACTTGCAGCAAGATGAATCACATTGGTGTATACAGTGGCGATGATTCTCCGTGTGTGGGCATTGTACGGTCGATCGCGGTTCATCCTTGGCACTCTCCTCACGTTGTACGCCATCGAAACCATCCCAAATCTAATTTTTTGTATTGTGCTCAGCACTCAGAATGAGCCTGTAGGTATGTGAAACATGGCTTCATGTCGTACACACTGAATAACAGCATATCTGCCGTTTTCCCAATTATATAGCGGTTATCGCTCAAGTGCTTGACTTTTCGTTTTGCGTATTGCAATATAGCTCCCCCATTTGGACTCTGCTTGTGGACGGTACCCAGATCACTCTCGGTGGATTGATGTGTCTGCTTGCCATTATCCAATTCATCAGGGAGGCACTTCAAATGTACAAAGCAACAAAGCATTTCCGCCTGAACCGTTACATGAACCATCTTGTTAGGGAAGGCATGATATACTTTCTTGCGTATGTCCTTCCGTTTATTTCCTCTTCCATGTAACTAAGCTGATGGTGGATTGTTACGAATAGCATCCTAGCATCTGCACTCGTCAGCATGCTGGTTTACGCAGGAAAGCTTCCGACGGACGTAAGACGGATGATAGTCTTTGCAACGATGCAACTTATACCTCCATTTACACTAGTCCCCCGATTCATTTTGAGCTTGCGGGCACTCTATGCGCGCGATCTCCAAGGCAGACGTGGAAGCGACATCGACTCAGCGTTCGGTTTCACATCGAGGTCTGGTCATGGCGCTGTTGCGAGCGCGATCATGTTTGCGGACGATGGGCAGAACGAGAGGTTAGAGCAGGGTGAAGAAATACAGATGGAAGACAGGGAAATTCGCACCGCCGGTAGTGGCAGTGCGTGATGGAGATGGTCCTTGTGGGGTTTGGTCTTTGTATCCCAAGCGACTCTTAAGTGGTGTATGTTATTTCTGTACAGTCTTACGGTACGAAAAATCAATCACGACGGTCAAGAAAGGGTCTGAGAGCGTGAGCGTCCGCCCCATATTTTGCCAGGCCCATTGTTGACCTACCAGTATACGTGGGCATCGTTCGGAACCAACGTCAACTCGGTTCAGAACTGCACCTCCATCACTATTGAACGAAACTACGGTCGCCGAGCTCGATGCACTCCTGAGCATCCTATTTGCCGCGCGTCGACATTTTGGACTCGTTCAGATGTGCCTCTAGCAATGGCGGTGACACAAACTCACTCAACCCTCAATGCACAAATATGCCTTTACATTGGACTCAAGGATGATATATTCAGACCCTTGGAGAGAAATCGAGTTTGGAAGGTATATTGGGCGAACTAATCATACCAGCCGTAACGCGCAAGGACCTCGCACTCCGTGAACAAAGGCTCGTGTGTCTTGGGTTGTGTTGCTAGCTCATTGCAGGTGTACGCCCTCTCTTGCTACTTCTCTACCTGTAGTGCTGAATGTCGATTCGTAAAGGATGGCTCTCAACTCCTCTCGCAAGTGCAATTCTCCCGTGGAGTACTCAAGACGCGCGTTACAAATCGTGCCTGACGTGTTGATGGTACACGAAGGGGATTTCATTCATCATTTCATAGGCAGGGGTGGACCCGGGGTACGTTTTTATTCCCATTTCATCGTCGACGTAACGAAACTAACTAATCCATGTCTTTGGTGTTGGCTAGGTTTCTGCTACACATACTCAACGGGGTCGACTCGGGCTTGATACCGCGGACTCCGGAGAATCAACTCAGACACTGTTTGGTGAATTTCTTCCCTGTGGATTGTTATTCGTCGATCACGGATCAGAATCGGATGTGCCAGGTACTGTCGACTGGTCTTTGCCCTTATCCTACCTATTGACGTTCTCGTGCGCGGATAGATCTCGGCACTGATATTGGAACAACTTGCGGTGGCAACGCGTAATTTGGACGAGGACCAAGAAGTTGTATCACCTGCTCGGATCATAGGCATGTTTGTCGACTGGACGGAAGCCATGTACGTTATATGTTTGCGTGAGGTCGGGAACGTGTGTGAAATGACGTGCGTGGTGAAGTACAGGGTCAGACGATCGACGACGGGGTGCATCCCGGCTTGGCAGAGGATATTCTCAAGGCGTTGTTCAAGAATGATACGGAAAGTGCATCGTTTCTTCATGCTGTTTCGTGCATGTCCATTGTCATGACCATGGTGACGTAGAGGAAGACAAGAAGGTGTTGTGTCAGGTCTTGAGGAAGGTTGCACCTCCCTGAGACGGTTGACGACGACAAGATCCGAACGTTGACGTTGTTGGTGTACAATGTCTTTACAGTACGTCCTCGTTCTCGCTTTCTCGATCCCTCTTTGATACCCATGCCTGCCCGGCAGCGCCAGCCCATCCGAGACATCTCTGCTCGCAATGCGCTCACCAGATTCAAACACGACGATCAGCAAGAAATATGCAGACAAGCTGTCCAACTTTAGCGAGGACGAGTACCGACAATTCGAACAGCTCGAAGCGTTGTTCAAGTTTTTGGACGACATTATACCGTTGGAGGATGGGGAGGTGGTGGAAACGCCGATGATGAGGGGACGAAAACGGTGTGTCGTCATGAGCTCAGGTGCTGGGAGGTATTTGATAATACTGACGGAGATCTGGGTATAGCGGATCGGAGAGTGTGATAGCGGCGGCGACGGTGAGCAGTAGTATGGCGTAGGATACGAGTGTCGGATCTGGGACCCCGGAGGTGAGGAAGGCTTCCAAGGGAAAGGGAAAGGAGAAGCAGAGCAAGTACGTGTCCTGCTATTTCTTACCTTCATTGTGTGCTGAGGGAGGACGAACTGACGTGCTAGACGGCGGAAAGGATCGGGCTCGGACGATGACGACGATGAGGAGTTACCCGAGGGATATGTGACACCTCCACCAACGAGGACGCTTCCGAAGAGGACTGCGTGAGTGTTTCCATTCATACATCCCTCGCGACTTTCTTTGTGGGATGGAGGGACTGATTGAGGATGTAGATCGGTAAAGGAATCAGTACCTGTGCAGAATATTACCACTGACGAAGACGATGAGGAGGGGACGCCTGCGCCAAGACGGCGGGACACGCGCGCGGGGTACATCTGCCATAATTCACTGTTCGTTCCCATTCATTCTGGTCTGACGATGGTGGGTGGTGGATAGTACACCTGAGCCGGAGCCGGTATCGGTGGGGAGAAAGACGACGTTTGATTCGATCATGGATTCGGAGGAGGAAGAGGTTTTTTCGACCGTGGTGAGAGGGAATGTATGGATGTCTGTGAGGGATTAAAGGGATCTGAATTGATTGTGCGAATCCTGGTTATTTTGTTCTTATGGTGCTTTGATTTGTCTGTTTTCACAGGATCCGTGTCGTGCCGTAGTGTCCAAGTATACAAGATATTGTCGGATGAGACGGTAACTTTGGGTCGGATTCGCCTACGATCGAACCTCCCAGGTCGTGAACCTGGTACCGCCTTGACATTTCATGACAATTGCACACTCCATGTCCTTTGACGAGGCCTTTCTTGGGATGACCTACTGTCATCGAAGCGCTGGAGTCAATCGGTCCCTACAAGCCACAATACACGAGGCATAGATTGGACCTAAGATGACCATGTCGACGTGCTCCTTGTCACCTGCAATCGTGTTGGCTTGCAGGGCTTCTCCAAGCATTTCAAAATCTGGTTCGTGTTTCCACCAGTTAAGCGATTGCAACCGCTAGATAGATTTCGCTTCCCCCACACTAGGTCGACCGATGCGGATGAATGCCTTTCTACAACGTCCGGCGTTGCATGATGAAAGGCCGTGGGGCAATGCAACGCCCATTTGCGCGTCGGCGTAAAGT
>JBBPQT010000750.1:0-11575 GCA_038092715.1 Boletus smithii | reverse complement strand
ACGAGGGTCGAGAGAAGCAGCAGGTATGTTCTGCTATCGCAGTTTGTCGAAAAGTATATTGAGTGTGGTAGCTGGCCACGGATGCTTCCGAGTTTATGAAGTACTATAAGGCTCTGATGATGGCTGCATGACGATGTCTGGAAGGGAAGTACGCTTACTAGACTTGGTTCTCTCAATGTTGAACGTTCAACTGCTTGCTGGATCACGCATACTGCTTCATTGTTAATGCTACCTGCATGTATCCACTAGACTACATGAACGAGCCTTGAGTGAGCCGAATACCAGCTGTTCCACAATTATGGATGAATCTACTAACCGGGCGCAAGCTCAACAATATTGACATTTTACTGTGAAACGATACTCACAAGTTCACTTTCAAAGCGCTTCATGTGCTCGTGTCGCGTTTGTATCGAGCTTAGTTTCGGTTGTAGGCTCAAATACTCCGACATGAACACCCTCAGGATGACGTTCCAACGTTTCATGGTCGATATATCGAGAGCGGTTGCATCATCCTGCAAAATCAAACTGCAGCATTCGTGATTTTCGTGCAATGCATAACTTACCCGCAAAGTATGCCAAACACTAGGGAATGGATATGGAATCACATGAAGGACGTTCACACCCTTTCGAAGGAACGGGATGTGATCGTCGACTATGTACCCATGACTGAACTCGTTACCACGACGAGGTTGGAAAAAACTTCGGAAAGCTGCGGCGCCTTCCAAGCTCATGAGCACACCGGACTCGTGCAACCGTCGCTCCGCGGAAACCAGTGAATCGAACAACCATGCAGTATCGGTAAAATACGAACGGATCAGCGGGTTGGGTGCTCCCAGGAGGTCTAAGAGAATAAGGTGTTCGATTCTACCTAGTTCCGTCATCGAATGGCTGATCAGTCGCCGTTTCGTGTGGGGAGCTATATACGTCGCCGCCCATTTCTCGGACAAATGCCTACATTCACTAGCGCTTGAGCGATGCAAGACAGTACCAGTGTTAGAGACTAATTCACCTTGCACCATAGATTGAATCTGCATCTGTCCATTCCTTAAATGCTTCTTCACCGTCAAAGAATATGAGCTGCAGCGTAGTGTCGGCAAGGTCTTCATCATCCTCTTGCTCGTCTAGGAGCCGTTGCTCTCGGTCGTCCAGTAGCGGATTTAAAGCCTCGGCGAGGTCAAGCATCATCGCGCAGGGAGCCGCCGAGTCTGTGGCGCCTACAAACTAGAAGCCGTCAACGACATAAAGTATGCCCCAGCTCTGCAGAGTGCACCTGATTCTCCGGATATGTAGAGAAGAATTTGCTATCATAGTGAGCAGAAACAATGATTCTTCGCAGGGCTATTGGATTTTTCGTGGCAATGATATTGGTGAAAGACCGTTGACCGTATGGCGTATACTCCGTGAAGCTGTCTTCTTCGACATGCCAGTTCAGAGCTCTCAACGCAGTAATGATGTGTTGGCGAACAAAAGTGCTGTTGTCGCTTCCAGCTATTGGCGTAGGCATGAAAAACTATGCATCAACGAGCAAAAATGCATAACGCACCAGCACGGGGGATCAGGAGCTTTGACAGGTGGGAGTCCGGATTTCGTGTGTCAATGTTCTTGACGGGGTCTACAGAATTCGCCAAAGCAAGTATTTGTTCGGTAGAGAGACGGGTCAGGTCCCTTTGGCCAAGTCTTGAGAACTGGCTCGACTGGGTTATCCATGACAGAAAAGCAAAGACGCTGAATCCGACAAAGTGAAAGGGCCCAGCTCTCATGCACTCGGATATGGAACAGTGGTCGTGTGAAGATGTCTGGTGACCACAAGCTCTGCCACATATAAGGTAGCACTCGGGCGGGCAGATAATTGGTCATCCGCAAGCCGAGAAGCTCCGAACCGGGGTAGCCGGTCGGAACTCGGAAAATTGTCCCAAGGGAACCCATATCATCGATGCTTGCTTCTTGACTCATCATGGCTATCTTTGGGCTTTGGGTAAGACTAGAGTAGGGGAACAACGCTCATTCTGAGTCGGTATTACAGGTGATCAATAAAGCGGGTGGCCTTGTCTATCAGCGCAACTTCGCAGGTTCGTACTCAATCGGCATCTCGTTGGGATGATTGAATGATTGTCGGAAATTTTCTCAGCTGGCCTTGCACAGCTCACTTCCAATGAATACCTCGTACTCGCCGGAACGCTGCACGGCATTCATGCTATCACAAGCAAGCTCTCACCCACCGGGTTCAGTTCTGGGGCACAAGTCATCGAAGGGGAAACCCTCAAAATGACAATTTTCTTGACATCAACTGGTGCGCATGTCTTGCTCATTGGTTGATGGTAGAGTAGGATTCAGCTTCCAGCCAAGGTACCAAGTTCGTGCTGCTGACCTCCCTTTCGGAGACCACTGCCGAGTCTGTTTTGCAAAAGGTCTACGAGGCTTATGCGGACGCAGTTATGAAGAACCCCTTCTATACTCCAGAAATGCCCATTCGCAGTGATGGTTTTGACAGTCGGATAACCTCGTTGGTAGGGACAGGACAATCATGAAAGTTTTTGCGCCGTCAAGGGCTTATGGAGCAACTTGCCTCCTCAAGCTTTTTAAGCTCTGATGACCATCTACGCGATGAAGCTCGTTTACGGAGTGCCGCACTCCTTAACATTCAAGGGCGGTTTCGTGGGCCAGTGCACTGAGAAATGTTGACATCTGTCCTCCAGCCCATGATGGATGGATCAGTTACTTCTTGGCTGTCAGCGACTACTGCAATTATTCGTCCACGTGATTAGCCGTAGGCTTAAAACGCGAGCGCGTCTGAATATAGTCACGTACTTCTTCTTGACCTTGTTCATCATCATCATCATCATCATCCATCTTTCGCTCTCTCGTTCAACGAGTTCCCTCTTGCAATGCAGGCCCAAGCCACAGCGACTATGAGTGAAGCCCAGGTGAAGTCTGTGAAGAAACATTTATTTTGTCATGACTGATGTTCTTCAGACACTCAGCAGTGCTACTAGCTTGCGGTGCGTCGAGACCCTTCTAAAAGCCGGGTTGGGGTGCATTGCGTACTTGAGGTATTTAGTCACTACTACTTTACCAACCGACTAAGATGTTCTTCAGGGGTCTGTTACCTTACGAGAACTTTTCCGAATGTAAGCAACGAAATATACAGGAAACCTGTCGCCTACAACCGTTCTGTAGATCACTTGTCTGCTCAACTTCCGTCAACCTTGCCAGCTGGATCGTTCGATAATCAGACCAGGCCAAGCGGCGTGACCATTATGAGTCTAAAACGGGGGTTCACCAACGAAGGCGATAGGATTTTAGACTATTTGGTACGCATATATACCATTTTAAGATACATTCTCCGCATACAACCATATGTTTTATCCAGGAAAAGGGTATATTCGAGGCTATCGAGAAGCAGTACCTTCGCCGCTTCATCTTCGCCATATATTTGGTAGGTCACTCACTCTCTTCAATGCGACATTGTTTGAAGCCACTCAATAGGACAGCAAAGACCCCAACAAGTAGTATTGTCTTGACTTGATTATCATCCAGCTTACCGATATCTCGCAGCATCGTGGAGGCTTATACCTTCGATTTCCAGGTAGACAACAATATTGACTTTTATTCATTCGAGGCTGACATAGATGAAGTACTATAAAGTGGCGGATACGGACACTGTCGTACCTATCATGTCTTTGGGAGATCAGCTGTCAAGAATGTCACTACACCGCGTGGATGGGGATCCCGTCGTCGACGCGCTCAAGCGAGGAAAATTGCCTACCCTTGGTGATGTAAAGCGTAGCCTCAAGGTATATCTTGCTTTAATTTTCCCTTTGGGCTCAAATTCATTCTATGGATACAGTTAATGATCAAGACGTTAGTTACTACTATTTCACAGATGGAGACATTGCCAAGTGAGTCCTTCGTGAGTACCCCCTGTTCTTAAAACGATGGTTCTAGAATGTCGGTACGGAAACTTCAAACTTTTCTTCAACGACAACACCCCCGATGATTACCAACCCCCGCACTTCCGAGCGGGTGATGCCGACTCAAACAGATGGTTCTTCACAACTCATAGAGCAGCCGAGGTGCCGGAAAGCACAAGGATGGGTAATCTAGAAACTGGTTGGCATGGGTACGTCTTCGGCCCCACAGGCCCTAGTATCCTTTGACGGAGTTACCAGTGTGAGCATGAAAGTCGTCTCTGTTTCATCCATTCTTCCGTCCTCCACTGAGGATAACAACGCCACATTTACCGGTCTCACTACTCGCTGTCCTCCAAAGCTAACTCCTGTCGAAGAAGCTCGGCTTCGAGTCGAGGATGCAGAACTCCAGAGGAAAGACGCATTGAAAAGAAACGTCGTATGGGATGCAGACACAGACGCAGATGAGGATGCTCCGGGAGAAGATACCTCCGATGAAGGCATTGTTTTAGCCAGGTGCAATGCCAATGGCGCTATGGTTCCTATTGGTGTCCGAGGAGACGAAGGGAAGATATTGCCCATTCCAGTACACGAAGATCAGGGCAAAGGTAACAATGTAGTCGAATACGGAGGTCATCCAGACCCTACGCCAACGCATGTTGGATATCTCGTGAGCTCCTGCCGAGTACTTCAATTTGCGACACTGAATCTCAGTTCAAATAGATGGTTTCTTCAGATATAGGAGAAACACAGGTGATTCCCGCGACCCAAGAGATTGACATGCAATCGCTATCACCCTTGCCAAGTTTGCGACGCGTTCCCTCGCTGCCTCCATCGGACATCCGCAATTCTTCCGGTTCTTTTGTCTCAACCCAACAAATCGATACTTGCATTCTCCAGGAAAAACTCCGAAAAGGCGAGAGAACTCGGATCAGACTAAACCCAGGTATGTTAGGCACTCATTACGTGTTTCGCAGGTTCTGAGATGACCCTAGACGTTGAGAGACAGATTCCTGTAGAGCAGGATGCTCCTGAATTATTTGAGAGAACCGTGAAGACAACGAGAACTGCTGATGCGATGGAAGATGATGGCCGTGTTGATTGTGATTGTGGTACAATGGTCATTCAAGATTTTTGACGGAACTTATAGCTCAGCTGAAAGATTTCACTCAGGTTGACGATTCCTTGATTCTTTGTGAAGGCGGTTGCAACAAATGGCGTCATATTTGGTCAGAAGTCCTCTTGTTGTTCGTATGAGCCTGTCGTCTTGACGGATCCCCCCTTAATCTCCGCAGGTGCATGGGGTGAGTTTTTAATTATACTTAAGACAGATCAGCCCCTTGATTGAAGCATGCCCAGGTATCATGGCCCGCAAGACAAACGTCTTCCATCACAATTTGTATGCTTTGACTGTCGCCTCCGGCGGTCCCCCGAATGGGATATCATAGCCGGAAAGACACATGCTGATATGATCAGCCGGTTCAAGGATCTCGCGTTATTCAGGTGCTCTGAACCTATGTTTATGGTGATGAGTTATTCATCACGAGCCATCTTAGACGTGCGATCAAGATATTCGAAGTTTGCAGACCCACTACTGCCATGCAGTTCAGAGAACAAATCGGTCCGTAAGCATTTTCCTCGATATTGGTCGCTCACTGTTATCCTTAGGTTGCGCTGCTGCCCTGGTCAGCCAGTTGCTTATGAGACTAGAGGATGAAGGTTAACTAAAAAAAATTCCGTCGTAGCCAGGATACCTGACTTTCCACCCAATAGAATTTATCACGACAGAAAATGCGATATCCGACGACCTCGGTTCCATAAGAGCCCATACAAGGAAAGGCAAGAAATCGACGAAAACTAAGGGGAAGAAAGCACAAAACGAACTGCACAAAACGAAATATATATTCTTGCATTCATCCAAGAAAAGCAAGGCATATCGCGACTATTTTCACGCGGAACCCCAGGTCGAGAGTCGTCTTCTGGGTCTAACAAATAGAGTCAGTACCTCCATTCGTGTCATTCGTAAGCTTGAGCTTTCCTGCATTTTAAGATTGTTGAATCCCGTCTCGCGGATGGAAACACGTAAGCATTTTGAATGTTCCCTGCCAATCCTGTTGGGTTGAACCATTGCGAGCAGCAATACGTTGGCGAAGCTCCACTCTGGTTCGGAACAGAATGGGGGATTATCGAGCGAAACGTTAGAACTCGACTCGCAAACTCAAGAGCCAACTCAGAACTTGCTTACACTTTCCCTTGCCCATCTTCAATCGGAGGCAAACTTGAAACGCAAAGCCGTGGGCGATTCCAACAAAACGGCCAAAAGGATTAAAGTCTCCATCGGAACGGCAGTGGACCTTTGCGACTAAAAATGTATTCGTCCCCCCCATACATGTCGATGTTTTGCCCCTCCTGTAATGATTCTGTGCCCTTTCCTGCATGATTGTATGAATCTACTTTATGTAACACTAGTCGACATCCCCGCAGGCGCGGGTCGCAATTATGAGTCGGAACACCTATTCAAGATGGAAATGCCGGCCCTAAAGCGTGAAATACCTTGACTCGTCGAGCTTTTCACTTTTTCCATTCAAAACCCCTCACGGTTTGGCAACTGGTCGTGATCGATTTTCTACGGTCGACCATCTGCATCGGGAGGCCCTCGCAGGAGATGAAGTAATGGTGCACGGCATAGCATACACCTCCGTATCTCCCTACTGCTCTAATTATGGCCGTAGGATCGTTGGCGTGGTGTACATTCCATGGTCTTCCGTTAGCTAACTTGCCTGAAAATACTTATGAGATACATATCTCTCATGCGACTGCAAATACGGCACACCCCCATCCCCATTGCATGTTTTAACGTTCCCTACCGGCTAGGTGTTTGACTACTAGTCTCATCGCTCTCTTTGGAGCTCAATTTGAACCGTCTCATCGCATTTCTCGTCCGTTGCTCACTGTGCTACGCGCTTCTAGAGCAGCAAGTTGGTCACCTCATGCCCAACCCACCTTTGAATTTTGCTCCCCACTTCAAGCCGGAACCCATCTCGTTTCTCCCTTCATGATGGACATACATACATACATACCATTCAATAGGTACATTCTCTGTATCTACATCTGCCTGAATCTGGTTACTTCCAGCGTTTTAGCTTTTAAGTACTAACCATAGCGTACATAACCTATTAGCTGGAAACTGGCTACTAGCAATGCGGTCTTGGGTACAAGTAACAGTAAATACCTCGATCCGGGAACTTGCCTTTGCCTATGGCACCATCTCTTCGTGACAATCATATGCCTTACAGACTTTCAGCGACATTATCGAGCCACTCCGCCGATGTAAGTAGACATCCATCCAAAGCTGTCTGGATTTCCAATGAAGACCTGCTTGACACTCACAGGTCCGTGGGGTGGTATCACCAACAGATAATCTGATTCTGTCCGCTTCGCGCGATTCAACTGCGATATCATGGCTGAGAGATTCACCTTCATCGTTCTCTCCCACTTCCATCCTCCGATCAGGCTCTAGGTTCGTCAACGTAGTGGGGTATCTTCCCCCCGCCGCGGACGCCGCGCAAGGTCAGAGCTTTCTCCCTCCCTGCCCGGAAGAGACGGAGTGATGGAAACGCGCTTTTACGTCGGTGTCAGGTTACGCTGTCGTCGGGGGGCAAGACATGGTTATCAATATCTTTGTGCTAGACTCGTCCAACAAAGAAGACCCTGAATATACTCTAGTCGGACACACAGACAACGTCTGTGCCATCCATGTTGGCCCAGCCGGTGTCATTGTTTCCGGCTCATGGGACAAGTGAGCGGTCTTCCGCCTTACAATCTAGACATAGATAAATGCGAAGAGACAGGACTGCCAAAGTCTGGAAAGACTTCACACTTCAATACGATCTCAAGGGACACCAGCAGTCCGTTTGGGCGGTGCTCGCTTTGGAGGACTCGCAGTTCTTGACAGGTTTGTCAGATTTTTGTTTCGTCGCTGCCGCTTCTGACACTACTGTAGCATCTGCGGATAAGACCATCAAGTTTTGGATGCGGAACAAAGCAATGCGAACCTACGAAGGCCACCGTGATGCTGTCCGTGGTCTAGCATTAGTACCTGATCTCGGTTTTGCATCTTGCTCCAATGACAGGTGAGATCAGTGCATATCTTGCTTTGAGATGCATATGAAAGTGATCTTTCAGCGAAGTTCGAGTATGGACAATGGGCGGAGACCTAATTTACGCGTTGTCTGGGCATACTTCCTTCGTATACAGCGTGTCGGTTTTGCCCAATGGAGACCTGGTCTCCGCTGGCGAGGACCGCTCAGTGCGGGTATGGCGTGGTATGGAGCACTTTCTCTGATTTTAAATACTTTGCACATTGACATCCACGGTGATTTTAGACGGAGAATGTGCACAAGTCATAATACATCCTGCCATCTCTGTGTGGTCGGTGTCCACCATGCCAAATAATGACATTGTTAGTGGATGCAGCGATGGCATCGTTCGAGTGTTCAGTAACTCGGAAGATCGCTGGGCCAGCGAAGTTGACCGGAAAGCATTTGAGGATCAAGTTTCCAACCAAGCGCTCCCATCGCAACAAGTCGGTGATGTGAAAAAAGCTGACTTGCCGGGCCCGGAAGTCCTGGTTGCTCAAGGTAGTTCGTCCGACAGTTCCCCGTTCCAGTGTACTGAAGAGCGAAACCAGGAAAAAAGACTGGGGAAGTAAAGATGGTTCGAATCGGGGATACTGTGGAAGCCCACCAGGTGAGTTACATTTAATTGACTAACTTCGAGAAGCCTAACTTAACTGCTGAGAGTGGGATGCTGTCTCTTCCATCTGGCAAAAGATCGGTGAAGTCGTTGATGCCGTTGGTTCTGGCCGTAAACAACTCTATGATGGTAAGGAATGTGACTACGTATTCGACGTAGATGTGCAAGAGGGTGCACCCCCATTGAAACTCCCCTACAATGTCTCCGGTGAGTTGACCTTGTGATAGATCATGCAGATCTTTGCTTATATGCCCTAGAGAATCCTTACACAGCTGCCCAACGCTTTCTGCAGCAAAATGATATCTCGATGGATTACATTGATGAAGTCGTGAGGTTCATCGAGAAGAACACCACGGGGGTGAACTTGGGGAGTGATAGCAACTACGTAGACCCATACACAGGTCAGCCTTGAAACATCGCTGCACGCGTAGGCTTGGCAAATTAATCATACCGATTAATCCATACAGGAGCATCGAGGTATCAACCTTCGACAAGCCAACCACCCTCGACTGTGCCTACATCTACATATGTAGATCCTTACACCGGTGCATCTCGCTATTCTGGTACCTTACATGCAGCATCGCCTCCTTCAGCTGCCCAGACCCCGCAGACGAAGATTCTCCCTTTTGTTCGTTTTGCTGTACCTTGAGTTTACTACGTGTTTTGACTCTCAAAACTTTTTATAGCAAAATTTTGTGGATTTCAAGCAATCCAATATACCAGCCATGCGGGCCAAACTATATCAATTCGATGACATCCTCCGTAATGAAATCGTGAGCCTCGCAGCTACAGCCTTCTTTACAACGTAATTACATGCCTGTGGTTCCCTTGTAGGCAACCACAACTTGCGCAATGCACCCCAAGGAACAAGTGTTGATTGAGGAAGTGTTCACGTTCCTTTCTCAACTTACTTCAAACGTGGCATCCTTTCCTTCTGTTACTCTGAGCGGACCGAATATTGAGGCGATCGTATCGGTTCTGGGTCGCTGGCCAGTTGCTCAGAAGTTCCCTGGTGCGTGCTGTCAAAGAGTTGGAGACCATCTACGTTGACATACCGATCCCAGTGATGGATCTCTGTCGTTTGGTGGTTGCGTACCGCGCAAATGCACCAGCAGCCCTTGGAAACCGCGAAAATTTCTTTGATCGCCTATTCAATGCATCAGATTGGTCGTCTGTTATATCCCGCGAAAGCTCGATGTTGAAGCCGCAGGAGACCAATGTGTTACTGCTATTGCGCACCATCGCCAATTGTTTTCAAGAGGACACTCCGGTGAACGAGGGAGAGTGGGTTCTACAGGTGAAGAGGTCTCTATTTCTTTCAACGTCTTCTTGACCGCTCCACCAGATCTTTGAGTCGCTAAATCAAACACCGTACCATCTCCTTTCAAAATCACAGCGGGTAGCGCTGGCATCGGTATTATTCAAGTCAGTCTTCGTCACATGGAAATCAGCAACGTGATTCTAGAATACTTCCTAGCTTCTCGTGCATTCACCTGAAGACACCTGCTAACATAGCGGCGCGTGATCAGTGTCTCTCCCTTATCTTCAAGGTTGGGTTCATCTCTTGCGAGATTGTTCTACTAACTCGCCGTAGGTGCTCAAATTGGAAAAGGAGGATCCTGAAGTAGCTTATCGTGCCTCCGTCGCGCTCGGAAACATTGTGAGCATGCATTTTTGTTGTTAATTTATCAACTGCACCCCGATCAGCTCTATGAAGCCCGAGACCGAGGCACGGCACTCAATCTGAAATCTGCACAAGTGATGGAATTGAAGGAGGTTATAGGCACGATTAAATCTAGATTCAATGATGGGAGGATTAGCGGCGTTATCCAGGAAATTAACTCGCTAGCCCCATGATGGCTAGCAGTGACTAGGTAGACAGTACTCTTCAACGAAGCTCCCAATTACATCAACCTTGTTGTCTATAGCAGTATAGACTTATACTTGTAAGGCCTTAGCGAACTCTCACGCGCCTCACCTTTGTCCCACTCCGTTCCGATGCCAGCTCAGTTCCGCATGTACATCGTGCGACACGGTGAAACAGAATGGAACAGGATACGCAGGATACAGGGTCAATTAGATGTCCCGCTCAATGAGACCGGGTTAAAGCAAGCAATGTTGGTGGCCGAAGCTCTAAAGGGCATCCCGTTTGTAAGAGCATTCAGCAGCGATCTTCAAAGGGCATCCATGGTAGTAAGATCATTGATTTCTCGACTTTCGGGACTGATTGAATTATTTCCAGACCGCAGAGTGCATCCTCCAATACCACCCAGATGCTGTTTTGGAATGGGACGAATCGATCCGTGAACGAGTAAGCAAAGTAACATACCCTCAGCGTGTTCGAGCTCATCGTCCGTACTCGATTACCGTGTTGGCGCAGTAGTATATGGGTGAACTGCAGGGGGAACTCTCACGTTCAAAGAAACCAGCACCATCGGTGGAGACAACAGTCAACTTTGCTGCGAGGTGTCTGGCCTGGTATCTGAGATCGATCGTGGATTACATGATTTCAGTGCTCGAGGCAGGTCTCCCCATGGAACAGCCGCATAACATCCTCGTAGTCTCTCATGGGGCCTGGATCGCGGTCCTCCTTTCCGCGTTGCGTGCAAACGGACTGGTGACTTATGGCGGGGACGTGGAAATTGGTCACTGCCTAAACACCGGCGTGTCCATCATCGAATACACAAAAGTGTTTACTGGAAGGGAGAACGCTTTGGTGGGAACCCTGGTCCAATACTCGGACGTAGAACATCTTATACGAGAAGACATGCGTCTCCAAGAGGAAAATGCAGATGTACTGGAGGATAGAGGGAGGAAACTTTGAGCACAACAATATGCAAGCTATAGCCATACCTATGGAAACGTCGTTACCGGTGTAAAACTATGTTCGTTCTTCGTAACTAAATCTGGGG
>JBBPQT010000749.1:0-11586 GCA_038092715.1 Boletus smithii | reverse complement strand
CACTAAAGAGTGGTCAATATATCGTGCGCTGTAGTACGACGATAGGATAGCACTTACAAGCCTGTTGATTGGCCGTATCTTCATCGATGTCTCGAATCGCAACCTGATCAGACTGAGCCTTTCCTTCCACCAGCTTCAGCTCCGAAGGAGTCAGAGGCGGGATAGCCTAACAGGGACATGATCACATCAAACGGGTCCGTTGCAGCTGGATAGGACAGTATTTACCTTCAACTGTGCCGTTGTGAAGCCAGAGGCCTTCGAGAGCAGACTAGAATGACAGTTTAAGAATGCGTCCAATGAACAGCAGTTATGCTTACGTCGGGGCAATGTCGATAGTATCTTCCAGATCCCCGGCGAAAGGCAAGGTCACAGCATATGTCACGAATATGTCCTGTGTTCCGTTTCCGACCCCGTACTTGAAAGACACCTTTCCCGCGACATAGCCATAGTCAAGATTGAATATGATAGGGTCTCCCTCATTGGTTGAAAGGGGGTAGAGATCCACTTCGGTCAGAATGGTCGAATCGGGCTTGCCGGGAACCACAAGGCGGATCTGGACGTCAGCGAGCGAGCTGGTAGCTTTGTTGTAAGTGCCTGAAATCTATGGCATTGGTATGATCTTAGCACATGCGATTGTCACAGAAGAGAGGGGTGGCGTCACCTCGAAATAACTGAAGCCAGAGCGAAATTTGAATACAGTGCCAGCGTCATTGGCTGCAGTGAGTTCCAGAATGGATTGCGGGTTGTCTACAGCTCGCGGCCATGTGTGTTCGTCAATCCATTGCGCCACGACTGGAGAATGGTTGACTCGTTAGCAAGCGACACTAGGTCATAGTTCTCCAAGCTCCCACCGGCGTCGAACGAGATGTAGGCCATCGATGTTGATGTCGATTGCTAGGAGAGGAAGTGGGATGATGGTGAATGCATACCTTGCTAGTCGGTGGCATTTATAGCTTTCTGACGAACATCGAGCGCTCCGACTTCACGAGATGGACCATTCTCACTGTCAGAAGTGCAAGGCGGTGTTCTTGAGTAACTTGCCATTTCAGATGGTTCTATCTGCATAGTAGGTTTGTATAGCATCATTTCGCATCTCTGAGACAGGCTTTCGACGAATGGAGTCAAGGCGTCGTTATACTACATACCTGGCACGACGGCGAACTGAAGATCATGAGCCCCATGAACTCTGAATCAGATTAGTGGATACTTTCCCTGCCATACCATTCTTATCGACCGCCGGTGTTGATCTGACACGCTGATATGGTACTAGTACGTCGATCAGGTAATCGAAACTGGGGGAACTCCTCAATAATTGGTCGTCGCTTACGAGCGAGGCGCGGGGACGTGAAGCCAGCCAAAACGGAATACATGGCGATTACTCTGAATACGTTTGATGCGGGGAAGCTGTGGCCGGACACGACAAAGCAGCGTTCCACGGAAGATATAACGAAAAGTCCTTCACGTACTAGTGGCCCATCTTCCATTCGAGGAACAGCGTCAGTATATGGCGCGATCTACAGTTTAAGCGAGCCATTATGATTGGTGCCCAGCTTAGAATGTCCAGGTACATGCACTCTTCTCGGGTCGCTTAGGGTCGTTTGGCTGATGAGAAAGACTGCAAAGTGCATTGAAACAACGACGTAAATTCGTGCTCTCCCAGATCCGGGCCGGATTGTGAAGTTACGCCGGCCTGAATGAAGTTCACAATTCGCTTTGCCGTTGGAGAGGGTTACGGCCCACCCGACAAATCAGACACCCCAGATCCACCGTCTTTCATCAGCAATATAACATATTCCTTATTCGGACTTATGCTCCTCAATTGGCTACAGTTAGGGCATTCAGTGCTGTAAGTGTGGTTATGGAATGTAAGCTGTCATTTTAGCATTTTCGGTTAAGCGGATTACAGCCGTTTGCATATGTAATGGCAGTCATGTCGTTTTTTGGCCAATTAGAAATTGTAGATACACAATACAAATAATCAAATTTACCTTCACGCAACCATCATGGGCAACCGCCGAATCAGTCGAGACATCAAGCTGGCAGCGATTAGAATCCACGAGCGCGGACTTCTTCACCTTCAAGACATTCTCGAAAGCTGTGACATCTCAGAACGTACCTTCTATCGCATCCTCAAGCTATGGCGCAACACTGGAGATGTAGTCTCTAACGATCGAAGCTCCCAGCGTGGCAGGCCTCGTCTTTTGGATCGTGATGACATCGAATACATCCTGAACCTTGTACACTCCAATCCCGACTATTTTCTCGATGAACTGCTATCCCTAGTCACACACAATCGTTTCATCTCCCTTCACTTCACCACGATCTTCCGAGAGCTTGAACATGCAGGAATGAGCCGGAAAAAGCTGGACCGCATCGCAGCTGAACGCAGCGAGGATCTTCGAGCTGATTTCATCGCTCGGATGGCACAATATGAGCCGCAACAGCTGGGTTTTATTGATGAGACTTCGAAGGATGAACGGACTGTATGCCGACGATATGGACGATCATGCAAGGGCCATTCTGCATCAAAAAAGCAGGTGTTTGTCCGTGGACGCCGGACATCTACAGAAGCACTGCTTACGCTTGATGGAATCATTGCCGCAACTGTTGTTGAAGGCTCAATGACTGCAGAGCTTTTCTTGGATTGGCTCGAGCATAATGTTGTAAGCCATTGATAATGTCTTGAGGCTTCCAAGCTAACTACGTATTTGCTGCAGCTGCCAAAGTGTGAGGCCTATCCTTCTCCAGGTCTCTGCGTTATTGTTATGGACAACGCAAGAATTCATCACAACGCTGAGGTGCACGAGCTTTTTGATCGTTTCGGTATGTAAATGAACATCAGTTTGTCTGTTGGCTGATGCTTCTGCAAGGTGTTCGCCTGGAGTATCTCCCACCATACTCTCCAGACTTGAATCCGATTGAGGAAGCATTCTCAAAAATCAAACATTTCCTTCGACGGCATCAAGAGTACTACAGCGCAACGCATGGGAATGGCATTATTTGGGACATGTATGAAGTAACAGAAATTATCACATCTGAGGATGCGCATGGGTATTTCTTCCATTCTGGTTACTTCTAGTAGTAGTACAAATTACCCTTTGCGACAACAAGAAAAGCAGGGGCAGTACAGTACAATCGCAAAGCGTTGTATTACTACAGGACTTGGAAATGTATGCTTACAAAGGGGTAGACCATTTTTCAGCCGCATCACGAAGAGCGGCAATTTCTCCTAGCCGGAACTCCATCTCCTTGAGCTCAGGTATGGTGAGGAATCGAAGCAAGCGTGCATTGTGGAATGCATGTTCTGTAAACTTGTCTAGGATATTGGGTGGTAGGTCGTATGTTGTGCAAAACTGTGCCAAAGGCATGTCTGGACCTGGAGCTCGATTCGTGGCCAAAAGTCGGTCGCTAAGATCTGCCACAGCACAAGGAATCTTGTCTTCGCTAGCCGGAGCAGCAGCAGTTGGGGCTCGAGGGCGGAAAAAGTCCAGGACGTTGTCACCAATAGTAAAATTGATGACTGGAGCAGCAGGTCCAGTAGACTTTGCAGTCTGCATATCTATGCGACGCTGGAGGACAGGGCTAAGCATGGCCTTGCTTTGCTCGTCAAAAAGTTTGTGATGTGGTGGCTTCTCAAGCATTGCCACCGAAACATCATCCTTGAGCTTTTTTTCACCTATTATAGCAGTGTGAAATGCAAAAAATAAATCATAGCATACAAGAGAGGATGCCCAACAGTCAAAACGTTCTGGATTGAGAGGGAGGTGGTCCTCGGTAGTTGGAAACATATAGCAGTGACTTGCAGGACATGCAGTATCAGGTTTCTTGCAAATCCATCGTTCACGGAGGGCCTTGATGAGCTGGATCTTGTGTTCGTTGCCTGGCAAAACCGCCTCAGACTCTTTCTATAGAAATGTCAGTCAAAGCGACACTATACGGGAGACTCAGAGAAACATATCCATACACGTTTTTTAGATTTTGTCGGCTCTATGATTTTTGTCAGCTCGATCTCCTGGTTCCTCCCATTTTGTGTGACAATGAGGTTGAATGTCGGGTCTTTTGCTGTTGAATTTTTTGCCCGCTTGAGAAACACATCATAGTCTTCTTGATTTGCAAGTGAAAGTCCTGGTTTTGGAAGGACCCGAGGTATAAAGAATGATACATCGTAGTCGGCAAAATCAAGATTAGGTGGATTGATTGTTGTTGCAATTTTTGCAAGGATTTGTGCCTTCAGCATGTCCCAAGGCTCATCGAGACTGAAAGTAAAGCTCAAATGCTTGACCTGACGCTTGCTCTGAGGCTTCTGTATCTCGACAGCAGATGTGATCGAGATAATGAATGATACATCACGAGATTTCGGAGGCTCAGATGGTTGCTTGGAATCTATTACAAGTCATGAACATGGATATATGCATTACTAGTATACGCACCTTTATCAGTCGCTTTGTGTTTGCGCTTTTTTGCTGTAAGTGGAGGGGTTAGAACCTGAGTCGGTATGTCGTCATCATCTCCATTGAACTCTCTGTCGATCAAGATCATGTCTGAACCTTCATCGCTGCTGGTACCACTGATATTGGACACGCTGTCAAAGTCTTCAAAGTCAGACTGGCCTGACTCAGAGATCGTAAGTTGGAAGACATCAGCTGGTTCTTCTGATAGCCGGGGCTTCTTCTTCATGCCTCCAGGGATGCGAAAGGTCAGCTTCTGGGTCGCCATGGTGTGAGGTCAGGCAGACTCAGGCTGTATGCGGTGCGCTGGGTCAATCCCGCTATTTTCCTAATTAGACAAAAATGTGGCGCGACTGCCATTACATATGCAAACGGCTGTAAAGAAGACTTAGGATTAGGTAGCGCATCTCTGGATGCTGGTGAACCTCCCGAGTTGTCGAAATATCACATTATCCCTTAAACTGGCTCGTTCATCCAGATAGAACAGGGGATGCGCTGGCCAGCGACTGGCAAGGAGAATGGCAGGCAGAGTAAGCGTCTGCCCAAGGAAGGCGATTGTGCACCTATTTTGTGAATTCGACCGCCCCGAATTGGAAGAACGTGCGAACAAGGTCGCCGCGAAAACGAAGAGGGGGGGTACATACGGCCAAAATGAATGAACTTACAGTAATACGTAGTACATACAGATTCAGAACTTACCTAAGATTTTCACAGCCTGTGTACGGTTTCTCGACGGCGACAAGCCAGATTGCGTTGAGCTCTCGGAAGGATGTGCAGTGGATTGTCGGTAACGGATGTCATGGTAGCGAGGACTTCCAAATAGGCGTTGCTCTGACAAGCCAGGCCACCGCCGTCTGAGTCAAGCCGAGTCGACACCACTTGGATGGGTCGCTGCCCGCGACACATGCAAATTGAAACAGCGCAGGGTCAGGAACTCACCCGCAATGAATCATGCAATGGCCCAAGTCGGCCACCTCTCGATGCGGCTGTAAAGGCAGTACGAATGCACGAAAGTTGCCCATTGTAGTAGTGGTGGTGACTTTGACGCGGTGCACCTGGCAGATTGGTCATGTGCAGGGGTCGCGAGCCGGTAGGCAAGCCGAGAAGCTCTGAAGGGGTAGCCAGTCAGAACTTGGAAAATTGTCCCAAGGGGGTAGATTACTAATGTATTAGTCATGCAGAACATCTTTTCGACCTTGGCAAAAATTTCCCCTTACAGTACAGCCACTCCTTGTCACCTGACACTGAAAGGTCGCCTCAGTCAATGCCGAGCGGAGTTTCACTTTATTGGTCGATTGGTCGACCTATCGACCCCTGTGCATGGCAGTGCTCCCGTGCGCCTCACCGCCGCCGGGCCCGTGCTTAGTGGGCTAGACTGTTCTGTTCCAGTTGCATCGTCGGAAGGGTAAAATGAGATTGAGAAGATACTTGTACATTCAGTCAAAAAGATGAACCAGTCAGCTCCCGAGAGAGATAGAAAGTCACATTAAAATGTGTCTCTCTATTTGAACGGAATTGACTGGTCTGAATCCTAGTCGTTTTCAGAAGACTCGGAGAACTGAGGGATACAACTAGTGTAGCCAGCATTTGTATAGTCCATGAACAGCTGTCTCTAGGTTTCGTGTCCACCAAGCAGGCCCTGACAACTCAGTGAGCTCAATCCCGTTGTGTTGTGCACAGAGGCTCCACTCGCTTCAGTGTTTGTAATACTAGTACTGAGTCATTATTTGACCCACATGCACAAGAAACCTTGCAAGCAACGTAATGTAATCCTACATGTGCCATCACAAAATTTGTAAAACTTGGATATACTTATATACATATATCTTTAATCATACAAGGCCTGTAATCTATGTTTTTTTGGGCACCCGCAGTGAAGGATCCACGACCAAGGATAGGAACTCAAACAGACTAATAGAACCATATAATCTCTAGAGTGTTTCATCAGACACCTGCCAGATTTATATCATCTCAGCATCGCATATGGGAATCTCAGCCACACACATGGGAGTATATATGATCATACATGACGATGTACTGCAGTCTAACTGGATACATGGATGCACAAGAAATACATTACATGTGCAAATGAGAGGTACACAATTGGAAAAAAACGAAGCACTGTAGTAACGAGATATAGGCTACTGAGTGCTGCGTAAAAGTAAACAAGGCTTCAGCACATACCTGCCAGTGGGGCACCCTACTTCCTGGTACGACAATATTTTGGTTTCTGTGGATGGTCTCCGTTGGTGGCAGCCTCGTCATCGTTGAGTTCATCCATGGCCCGTTTCTTACCCTTAACCCCTGTACTCTTTCCTCCTTTCTTCACTAGGACTGGGCTCGGCTCATTAACTTCTGCATCGCTGGCAGAATTGTCATCTGTGGTGTGTTTCCTCCCCTTCCCCTTTGTGCTTTGATGTTGGCCTGTCTTCTCAACCGGAAGTGGAGTAAGTGGCTCCTCGAGTTCTGGATCTGCAACAACTACCGGCCTATGAAAACGACGGGCCAAATGATGGGGAATGTTTGGTGATGGGTCACCAGACCGTAAGCCAGGACGACGGGGGATGTCTGGGGATGGGTCAGCAGACCGTAAGCCAGGACAACGGGGCATGTCTAGGAATGCGGTACCAGCCTGCCAGGCAAGACGACGAGGAACTGCTGGCAATGGGGTAGCAGGTTGGGGGGTAGCATGCTGGTGTGCTGGAGTAGAAGGAGCCGATGAATGACAGAACAGCTCAGATAGAGCTTGGGTGGATGTCCCATCACAATGATGGGATGAGGTGGCAGCGGGCCATGGATCAAAACTGTCAGTGTTATCTGGATTGTCAGAAAAATGTGGAGGTGAGACCTGTCCCTCAGAGGACCCGACGCGGGTACTGGATGACCTGGTTAATGCATCGGTAGCCTTCGACTTTGCTGCCATACGGGCCACCATCTGTGCTTGCATCCAGTCTACCATACTCATCTCCATGACAGGATCGGATGATGAGGACCTCATGCCAGGACCTCCCTTGTTCATTTTCTCAGTGAATCCGCGTCCCTTCTCATTCCCAAATAACTGCCTACACAATAAAACTGATTTCAGTATAGAATCACAGACAAGGAAACACTTACAAGTTCCACCATTTCAGGAGGTCGTCCCTCCACTCGGTATCGAACACGGTGGGGATGAATGAGACCACCAGGCGGTATAGCTCAAGGTAGCTGAACTCCCCGTCCTTCTCATTCCAACAAGACATTGATGAGATCCCGAAACATGTCTGAAAATTGAGGGTGGAAACTCTAGAACGTTGTGTAGAAGAACAACTTACTTGGACACAAACATATCCAATATATTCTGGTTCCACAGTGGTCATGTCGTGAAGGACTGCATTGCATGACTTTGAACCCTTCTTTGAAGCGGTATTGAGGGCAGACGTTGGGCCTATGAAAATGTGGCGTGCAATCTGATCACTTTGCTTCAGTCACATCTGAAACAATGGAGGAGAACACACCCGGATAAGCATATACCCTCGGAAAAGTCCTTTGCACATGTTCTCGGCGTCGTAGTTCTCTCCAGAATACCTATCTCCACTCCAAAATACAGCAGGAAAATTGTTTGCCCTCATGCAGACCTTCCCACATTTGAGCAGCTTACGCGTCCTGTGAAGACCAATGCAGCATGTTCAAATAACCCCATATCAGCAATGAAACACCATACTTACTCCTCGGGATTTGCCATAAACCGCTCAAGTTGATCCGCAGGACATATAAATTGTGCGAGCACGGGGTGTTTCAGGCCCATCTCCTCCCGGCTGGTTGAGTTGATGATCGGTGGATCAAGTCCCGCCTTACGAGGATCTGGAGCCGCATATAGCCCGATGGAGAGCCTTAACTTGGTAGCATTGATTGATCTTGTTCCATGAATAGTCTCGTTCATCTATCGTCCATGTTATTATGCATATATGTGTGGATACTTTGAAGAAACTCACCTTTTGCACCACAGCTGCCAACTCAGCAGTGCGTTTGGGGTCTTGAATGAGCATTGACAGTCCGGGCGTGACTTGTAGCACCTTGCGGTAGGTTTTGAGGAAGTCCTGGTGCGTTTCGTCGTTGCTATGGAAATGTTCAGCATCGTAGCCATCATGAAGTAGGACTTACTATTTGTTCAACTGTTCACTGTGAAGCTTCTTGATGCTCTCGTCTTCCTCGAGCTCACCAGCCTTGCTGGCCTCGTCCTGTTCTACCATCTGTGCAATCCTGATTACCTTATTGACCTCGCACCAGAGGTCAATACACCGTGTGATGGTACGTGCTGCAGATATAAACTCTGTGCTGACAATTACTGGATCTTCGGCGGACCTACTCTGTGTCAGTATCGTGCACCAATGACCATAATAGTACTTACTTTTTTCCCTTGCTTTGCTTTGCTTTCTTGTTCACCGTATCAGTCTTGTTAGCCTTGCTGTTCTTCTTATCACTCTTCATGTGACAATCCTTGCTCTTCTTGTGTTCTTTCCTAGAGTTTCTGGTTTCATCGGCGGAGGAGTAGGCCTCCTCATCGGAGCTGAGGATGGTAAGTACCCTGGGCATGAGTGAACGCGAGAGAGAGAGCCTCAGAGAATCCGAGAACGCCACATTGGGCAATGATTACATAATACTCCAAACCTTAGATCTCTATGATCTGTATCCATCGTCGACTCCCACCCACACAGGTGACCAGTGATCCCATATCTGCCTTGAAGCCATCCGCCTCAAGTAGACATTCTAGAGGTGCGCTTTCCCTTATTTATCACCTGTCATGAATCTTAACATCATTTGGCAGATAATTTACTATACAATACATATAGAATTGCTTGTCAAATGCAATACACAGGTTTTAAAGACAATGTGCGCCATTGAGGTCATGTCTGGACATCCCCACACTATCCTCCGTCTACATGGACGACGATCTGTCATGTTTTGGCTGCTTGAAGTCGTTTGACACACGGAAACGCCTTCATGCCCATGAGGCTGTTTGCAAGGCCAAAAAGCGACTCCACCTGGATGTTTTGCAGTCCCAGAAACATCTCTCCAAATCCAAACGCAAGCTTCACAAGGCTGGATCCCTTGTCCGTTGTGGCTTGTTGGTAAAAACCATTACACACTCACACACATCCCGCTCACCTTCCCTGCAGCCTGCTTTGCAGAGTTATAGCAGAGATGTCTTCAACAACGATGTCGACATGGTATGTTCATTCTTATTGTCTTTTGTAGGCTTCTCACAATTCTCGTTGCTTTTACAAGCCTGAGAGCGAACCAGAACTATTTGATGATCCCCCTGAACCTCCACCACCCCTGCTCCCTTCACAAGATAGCTCGCCCGGTGAGGGGCCTGTCCCCCGGGCCGTGTCTCCTCCCCATGTCTTCTTGTGTTCAAGATGACAGATTCATCTTCCAGCATGCTACAAGGACTACCTGCCTTGCGCTGCGGTTTCCGAAGGTCCATCATCGCTGAGTCAATCCCACTCACCACCCCCCTTGCGCTCTGTCAGGTTCAAAACAATGCGAGATGAGATGGGAATGTTCAGAGTATTCCCAAGATATCCCGGTATCCTTGAAAGGGATAATCTTGCAGCCATGACCGACGCACCTACCCTCCAGGGTGAAGGTGCAGATTCCTCAGACTCGGATGGGATATCAGACATCACACTCAAGACTCTCTACTCGGCATTCAGCTCCCCAACCGCAGGTCTTCTGATCGCTTGGCAATACTCGGGGGGGACAATGAAATCTGCTGACAAACTGGATCACCTATGGACATACATTCAAGACCCCGACTTTAACCCGGTAGACGACACAGTCTTCAGCCATGACCGAGAGAGGAAGTGAATTGAGAAGTATATCTCGGATTCCTCTAATCCTTTCAATACTACCCACAGATGGCATCGATCGTCCGTGTTGATTCCATTACCTCACGAGCGTATCAAGTACACCTCCAAACATGATCCTGCCCTTCCTAGGTTAACAATCGACGCTATCTACCATCACAACATTGTCGATACGATCATTTCCATGTTCCAAAGCCCGGCTTCATCAACATTTCACAATGTTCCTTATGAAGAATATTGGCAAATGTCAGAGGACAGCGAGCGGATTCGTGTCTATGGTGAAGCATATTCATCCCCCGCGTTTCTAGAGGCTTATCGATCAATCCACTCACTCCCACACGAGCCTGGAGATGACATGGAGCGTATTGTAGCTCCAATTATGCTATGGTCTGATGCCACACAGTTGGCTAATTTTGGTGACGCTTCACTGTGGCCCATTTATCTTTACCTTGCCAACCAGTCCAAATATACTCGTGGAAAACCCACAGGGGATGCATGTCACCACATCACTTATATTCCCGCCGTACATCCGAGTCATTTCATGTTTTTGGATCACGGTGCTGACTTTTCTTGTAGCTACCCGATGATTTCCAAGATGAATATAGCAAGTACTACGGCGAGGCATCATCCAATGAGGTTTATACACACTGCAAGCGTGAATTGATGCACGCGATCTGGACCCTGCTCCTTGACGACCGCCTTGTGGATGCCTACAAAAATGGCATTGTGATCAAATTCTTTGATGGGATTACTCGTTGTGTGTGAGCCCGTTCAGTCACCGGCGCCGAAGGTCACGGCCAGCCGACGGTGGGCTGAGCTATGGTGAAACACCGAAGGAGACGGGAGGGCTGATGAACAAGCGATGGAAGCGGGTGGGCCGATGGGGTAAATATAAGGGTGTAATAGGCACTTGGGATATGGTACTTCACGGGTCGGCCAATGGATATAGATGCCATATTATACAGATGGGTCGGGTGAAGATGAAGCAAGTAGATACGGATAGGCTGGTAAATATAGATACCGTATTATACTGATGGGCCAGGTGGAAATGAAGTGATTAGAAAGGGATAGGCCGATGGATGGTTCGCCGATAATAACTGACGGTCTGTTTGACATATAGGGGGCGGCCAATGAAATGAAAGGCAGACCCATTAATGGGCCGATGTAGGAAGTTCCGACTTAGTTGAACGGCCCAGTGAATGCATACCGATGGGAATGGGTGGGCTGGGGGAGAATGTACTAAGAAGAATGGGTGGGGTGATGGACCTAAGGCGGTGGAGATGGGTGGG
>JBBPQT010000748.1:0-11615 GCA_038092715.1 Boletus smithii | reverse complement strand
TCTTGAATCCCTTTAGGGTTGATCTTATCGCACCCTTCTTTCTATTTCTTGTGCTACTGCCTGGATTGGTCACTTTAGATCATCCTACAGCTACTCACCATCACTACAGCGCGTTTAAGAACGTGGCCCACCAAGCCTCGGGAGGAACCTGCTGGGATCTTTTGCCTTTCCTCCCTTTCCCCTGACCCCCAGGGACATAATCCTTATCATGTGACAAACTCCCATCCGACGCTCCCTTTCGAGGGGTACTCTCCAAAGAAGACACAGGATCCTCAATATTGGTCTTTACTGCGTCATCTCCCTGGAGAGATGCCAGTGGTGGGGCATTATCCGATGGTTCAGGATTGTCACCAGGCTGAATGGAAGGGCCAGCTGCTTGACCATCCAGAATGGGGATTGGCCAGCACGCTCGTATATAGAGTGGATGGCTTTGGATGCTGAAAGTGTTCAAAGAGTGCATGTTCCAGAGTAGAATTAGCTTCTCCTGGACGAAAAAAGAGCTATGTTCCACTTCCTCCCCTTTGTGTCATAGAGAATATGGCTCCATGGCACCTTGTCTACCTGTGAGCATTTCAACTGAGACCGAAGAGTGCGAGATGAAGAATTCTGGGCGGCCCTTGTGCCTCTGTTATTTACACTAGCCCTGCTGACAAAGGCACAGTACTTATCGTTGAGTTCCTTTGGGGTGGTTTGTAACAAGGAAGATCCGAAAAGTCGTTGAATCGATTGTTGAATCCATGGGAGTTGATCTTCGCTTCATCGAGACACTGCCCAGAAAGCTCTTGGATGATGATTTTGTCCATAGACACAACCTCACGCCCTTTGGGGGGGGGGTCATGGTAGAACTAATTTTTTGCAAAAAATCTGAGTGCCTTGTCATATGGACCTTTGGAGGACGTTTGGGATATGGAAATTCCGGCACTTTCTGGCAGAGTCCTGAATTCCAGCAGATTCCAGTGGACGGTGGAAAGGCATCGATGCACAGACACAATCTGTGAAGTGGCTCACCACCATGACCCAGCAGGATGAGAAACAAGGATGGTGGTATATTTTTACCATTGGGTCGAGTGGCCCGGGATGAGCAAGAACCACACACTGAACAGCAATATTGGAGGCGAGAGCGTGTGGTTCAGACTACTGTAGTAGGCAACATGATCTATCAAACTCAGTCAAACTCCACCAGACTTCCAGACACTGCCAGACCATGCCGGAAATCCCAAATCCCAAACTTTTTGCAGACACCGACTAAGTGGTAGATGCTGATTGATTGATTCTGATTAAGAGTGTATCTGGACTAGTATAGATTGGTCAATTTATGGACAATATTTACATCTACTTAGAAGCTTGTAAAGTGCAAAAAAAACTCCTTGTCTGAGTATTTATTGAGCCAAAAGTCATCAGTCAACGTGCAGCTGTTGGTAGAGGATAGATGCTTGTTTGCAGTCTTACCAAACTGTGGTATTAAACTTGTGGGGGAACAAAGTTGATCGAGAGGAATGCTATCACCCAGGTACTCCCCATTTGCCCTTTTTGCCCACCGGAGAATGTGCATAGACGTCGTCAGATCGCATTCATTTCCCCACTGAGGCACAACGTTAAATTGTTGCACATAAACAAGAAACCTCCTGGACCACCACAGCTTCTAACCATGAGGTGGTACAGGGCAAAAGATGAGTTGGAGCTCACCTACAGAATGGCCTACTCAAGGACACGAATGAGAGAAGAGTCGAGATTTGAAAATCTCAACGTACCTGCAAGTCCAGATAGAGGCCATTCCTTTCCAGGATCGATGCTAAAGATCACTGAATCAAAATAGCCATATTTCCAGGAAAAAGACGGTGGGGAAGCAGTGATGGTTCAAGTGGGATCCAGATCATTGTTCAGGTGGAAAGGGGTTTGTTGAAGGTGCACGGTATGCCAGACAGAGATACAGTATGTGAAAAGGGAAGACGACAATCCTGGGTCGACAAGTGTGGCCCGCTGACTGAGTGAGGCACCTTTGCTGTTTCTTGTTGAAGATAATCACCAAGTGCACTTCGCAGATCAGGAATTTGAAATTCTGTGGCGATGTCGTCAATAGCATCTCAATTGACCTTGGGATCCCTAGCGAGGTTAATTGCAGTGTGACTGACAACGAAACAATGAGGTGGAAAGGGAGCAGAAGGGAGGGGCGATGACAAGAGTTGACGTGCCTTGTAGAAGTAATCAGTAGGGGAACACTTTGGTTGATCGAGCTTCGCAATGGACTCAAAGAGACAAGTGTCATCATCAGCACTAGTTTCAGCCAGAGCTAAATTTGTCGTGCTGGCATGGTCTCCATCCTCTCCATCCTCTCCATCAACACATGCAACATCCGGGAGCTCTCGGAGAGACGTTGCAAGCTCAAACCTTGAACATTTTTCAAGACAATCAAGGTACCTGCAAATCTGAGGATCAACATCAATGTTGTTGCTCCTGTGAACAGGGTTTTTTATCATCAAGATGTGGGCATGCTCCGTCACGTCAGCAGTCCACTGCATCAGTGCATCTGAGTCCCGAATGGAATGTACAACATTTTGAAGTAACTCGAGCTTGGGTATATGCCAATTTGTGATCACCTTCTTCTTTCCTCATCAACCCCCAGCCTTGATTATATGGGACTTATGTTTGTGGAATATATGGAGCAATGAAAGTAGTGTGTCATTATTGAGCTTGGGGGCTTGCGCGAGATAGCAAAAGTTGATTAGAGCACGGATTGCAATGACCACACCAGGAGATGTGGAGCCGGCAATGACTGCGACAAGGAATCTTTCAACATCTCATTGGGTTCTTCCAGTTACCTGTTTGAGCTGTGAGATACCTCCTCCGAAATGTTGGAATCCAACAGATGGCTGAATAACGGAGAAATGAAAGTCTATTTCTTTAGCGCCAACTATGTTGATTGCCCACCGGACTGTGTGGTCCCAGAGCTTCTTGTGCCATTTGTGAAGCGGCTCTGGAGTAAGAAACCTTGGGGGATCTGCCATGACCCAGTCTCGGGAAAAAAGTAATGCGACACCATTTAAGCAGGATTCTTGTGCTGCAGCCAGGTATTCCTGAAGATCATCAGGGTGAATCTTGATCTGCTGAAGTTGTTTCAATGTGTGAGACTTCATGCGCAGGGGATGTTGATTCAGATCTCCAAACTGCTTGTATATTGCAGTTGTGATGGGTGATGTCTTTCCCCCCACTTCCGAAAGCATGGAAGCCTCCGGCATGTCAACAATATACGATGCGAGGAATGTGAAACAAAACCTAAGATTCCCAAGGGGGTTGTTCATCATCACGCCAAAGCGAGCAGCATCCTTCAATGGCTGTAAAACAATGTCGAGAGATTCATGGATGATCCAGTCGGTCAGGAGACTACGAATACGCTGTGATTTATGGATAAATTTGGGTATCAGAAGAAGCGTGGTGAGGAGGAAGGCGTCAGATGATAGCTTCACACAAGTTGATGGATGGATATTTGCAAGCCTGAGTAATAGTGGGTGGGCACATCGATCACTGACGAGCACAGAGATATTTGTTTTGTCTGATGAGAGGATGACACCGCGGAGTGTTGCTCCGCTAGGTATTTTAGTCTAGTGATTTTGGTTAATAATAAGATTCCAAGATGTGATCATAAAGACTTACTTGCATCTCCCAAGCAGCATTCCCAGTCATCCATTCACTGTACATGTGGACGAGGTGTTCAGTGGTTTGATACACACGGCAGGGACAAGGGTGAGTTTGTCGTGGAACAAAGGGTGATTGAATAGTGCCTCCAAGCATTTGACTGGGTCATGGTAAAACAGCCTGACTGGTGATTTGTTGGTACCTTGGGTGACAGGGTGCGACATTGCCATTCGGGACTGCTCGGAAGAAGCTCTACAAGACCACGTAACTGATGTGCTGTCCAAAAGGAGAGGGGTAGAGTTTTGACCTTGCAGGGTGAACTTTCACTTCACAAATACTTGATGTTGAGTGATCGTGAAACTTACCAGTTCAAGGGATAGAAGGCTATCAATGGCGGCCATACTCAGGCCAGATCACATCAACCAAAGCCCAAACTCCCAGTCTGCATGGGACATAAACGGATAGTACAGATTGGAACGACACTCTTGCGTGAATTGATCCTGATCAAAGTGATTGAGAAAATAATTCTGTTGGTGTGCAAAGATAGCAGCAGCGCCTGGAAATTTGTCGACGGTGCCCTCGTATGGGTCCTCAAGTTGATCTACGTCCATTTCATCATCCACAGAAGTCCAGTCTTCAGACACCGGCCAGCGCTCGGGCAGGTCTGAGCTATTCTGAACTTTGTCGTCAGCTTCTTGTTTAAGAAGTTCACCAATTTGGACGAGATTGTCAACCCAGCTGAAGCAGTGGGATGCGGGTTGATTCATATGTTGAAGGACCGCATCATCTGACGAGAGGACTTTGCCGCAGCTGGCAAGGCATTCTTGGAGTGTGTGAACCTTGATGGAGTGTAACATTGAACGTTAACGACCGACTCCCTATTTCATGTCCTTGCTCCTACCCTCTTCATTTCCTCCTTCCCTTGTCCCTCCATCCACTCTGGTTCTAGTCCATAATTTGGCCATTTCTCGAGTTTCCTCCGCACCCGAAATTGCGGGTGCATCTGCCATTCCCACCATACCTTCAAGTCTCCCTGCTTCACCACATACAACTACGCCTCATGGACTCCAAAACAATGTAGTTATTGCCAATGCAAATCCTCCTTCAACAGGCAAAATGTCTTGTTCTCCTGAGCCTTCAGTGAGTGACAGTAATTGCTCACAGTATTTGTTTGCTCATTATGTCCAATGTAGGCCCTAGGCTACATGAGTGATCCCTCTGCTCTGCACCTCCACCTGGAGGTTGCCTGCACAAGACGAGCAGTCTTGTGGGCACAGAAGTGCCTTGCTACTTGTCAAGTATCAGAGCATATGTCTTGTACACGGCTCAATCGTCTGAAAGTTCAGCACTTCAAGAAGGCCATCAAAGAGGCAAACAGCAATGTTGGGAAATGGTGTGACATGATTTGCCACTCAGGGCAACCCCTTCATTTTTCACCTGTTGCTCTGCACTGTCAGCAGTGTGACCGTGATACTGGTCGGCCTCATTTCTTGCTTATCACCAGAGTGTCTCTAACTATGAAACAAGATTCAGGTTGGCGAGGTGTTAATGATGATGAATTTTACGTGGACCTACATTAGACCCTTTGTTTCATCGCTAAGTTGTACAATTGTGCCCAGAAATTGTTTGTCCATTACAAAAGTAGATTATTGTACTGACGACAATCACAAGTTAGTTCTGTGCTCTTTCTTTTGCTGTGCTTTTTTCATAGCAATCAAATGCATTGAAACATGTCCTACAAGCTACAGGAAAGCTGTAGTCTGATCGACAAGGTGTGCATTGAGTGCGACGCTCATCGTTCCAGCACTCAGTCTCTGTTCCAGCAATGATGGATCCACAATAGGACATGTCATCGGATCAGGGAAAAACGCAAACGTGATGCAAAACGGTGTGGTGGATAGTGAGCAGTACAGGGGCACGCTCTTCTGGCGCATGCTAAGATAACAGGGTGTGTATTCAGTTGGATGGATGAGGCTACTGGATGAGGGGTGATCCACGAACCACAATGATGTCGACTTCTGGTCAACAAAGGTGTTTGAAGGCGACAATGCTGGCAAGACAAGCATGTTTCCTGCGTTGGCGAGACAACGGACTGTAAGGCGGAGATGCCAAACCTAGCAGGTAGCATTTTCATTAGCATATCAAGTAAATGTACGGAGCAAACATGACACACACATTGTCCAGTGAGGATGCAAAGTGATTCCTTGTCAATTGTGTCACTCCACTTCATAACCTTGTCGAGCATGCAGGTCATTGTTACCTCCTCTTCTGACAGCCTACAATGCCCAAATGCACACAACTAAGTATTTTAGAAAACAGAGAGCAGACAGTAAGACCTACTGACCGAGTTCGCAGTTGACCGAGGCCATGGGCGAAATTTCAGAGTGGATGATGATGATATCTTCCAATGGTCACTCGGGTGGTGGTTTGACCATTTTTGCATCGACATGGGCAATAACACTATAAGAGATGTGTTAGATCTGCATGCGTGAAGCTCGTCAATGTATTTGTACCATGTTTTGCCAAATGTGCATTCAACCCAACCTAGTTCTGAACTGAACGTGATTGTTGATGTCTGTAGTTCTAATTGATTGCATCCATCAAGACGAAGCGATTGTTTCAAAGTCTCGTATGTGAATTCTTTCTCAGGTATTGAAGGAGAGTAAGGTTGCATGTGTCAAGTTGAACAACTTCTAGTATCACTTACTTATGCAAAGTACTTTGATGATGGTCTGTCTGACCATGCACAACTTGCTGGCTTGCCATGCAAAAGGCTGCACTGTCAACAACTTTCCATTGCTATTACAAGAGGTCCAAATTGAACTACACGAACAAGAGTTCAATCCCGATTTCATCCAAAACATCCTTTCGAGACTCAAATGGCGTGCCCTCATTGATGCAGCTACTTTGGCAAGTGTTCATATCTCTCCATCTCAGGTCCACATTCTGAAATAGATGCAACAGCTTGGTGATATGTCTTTACCACTTGAGCAGCCAGAGATGACAGACGACAAACTATTGCAAAAACTACACCATATTCTCCTCGAGGTGCACCATCCATGCTCACTTTCGATCACTTACATATTGTAGATCCACATCGTTGAAGGCATGATGATATGTCTGAATTGCAAGCATTCCTACCCAATCTCGAATGGCATACCTAACATGGTGAGTTCCTGTGGTGCATCTTGTGACACTGGTCTGCACAACCATAACTGTGTTCATAGCTATTAGCAGAACATGAAATTGCTTGATTTCTTGCTTCGACATTAAAGGTGTCTCCTGACCCGCATATGAACGGCTACTTTTGATAGGAACCATCCCAACAGGAACTATTGATCAATTAACATTGGTGTATTTGCATCAAGCTCAAATTAAACACATCTTTCAATCTTCGATTATGAGTTATTTTACATCTAACCAAGTCAAGCTTTTTGAGTTGGATCATGAAGGGGAACCATGACTTCAGAAAGTTTATCGATCTTGTTCGTTGAGTCTCTGGAAAGTGGACCAATTGGGATCCTCCCATCCCTATCAAGGTAATTATCCCATCTGCTATATTGATGGTCACATCAACATTCCTCAGGTTGGGGATTATGGGTAGGCAACCGCACGGGTACATGTCACCTTTTTGAGACCCGTGCTCAGACCCGTACCCGTACGGCGGGTATCTGTTAGTACTACCCATGATCAATTATGACTCAGATGCAACAACGTTGACGGCGATCGTAGTTATTGCCTCATTGTCATCGCCATCGCCTCCCCCTCTCCCCTCATCCTCAACAATGATAATGACACACTAACCATGATCGCGTGGTTGTCATCTCGTTGTCGTCGCCTTCGCCTTCGCTGCTCGCCTCTCCCTCTCACCTCATCCTTAGCTGTCACTTTCGCCTCCCCCTCCCCCCTCATCCTCGACAATGACAACGACACGATAACCATGATCACACAGTTGTTGTCTTGTTGTTGTTGCCATCACCATTCGCCATTCACCTCTCCCTCTTGCCTCATCCTCATCCTCAGCCATCACCTTCCCCTTCCCCCCTCCCCTCATCCTCAACAACAACAACAACACAATAACCGCGATCATGCAGTTATCACCTTGTTGTCATCGCTGTCATCGCCTTCACCTCTCCCTCTCCCCTCATCCTTGACAACGACAATGAAGCGATAACTGTGCGGTCGCAGTTATTGCTTCGTTGTTGTCCCCGTCACCTTTGTCTTTCGCCCAGGACCCCCACCTACCCAATCACAAACGTGAACATGAATGGCAGATGTTCATGTTCGTATTTGTTCGCGCTCGTATTTGTCCCCCACCCTCGTGTCCTCACCTGGCCATCGCTTGCCCCGTCATCCCATTAACATTGGATGAAACACAAATGCAACTCAATGTGTTGCATTTGTCATGTTTGTATGCATCACAGGCTGCATTCACTGGCAGACCTGCAGGTAAACCTGTACCCTCAGCACGCCAGGTATGGGTAATTCATAGGTACTATGACCGCTGGTACCTGGGGGTATACTACCCGTGCGGTTGCCTAATTATGGGACACTCAATGACAATGGCGAGCTCATTGTACAAGGCAAAATCTATGACGATGAATTCCAGGAGTCCATTAATTAGCTGTACCTAGTAACATAGTAGTAGTACTATAATACTATGAGACTTGACAACTACTAGTAGTACTAGTAGTAGCTACTAGCCTGGAAGTGTCAACCAAGTCCCGGAACCACAAGTTCTGAAGGTACTTCCAGAATGTTCCCACGCCCTTCTGCAGGTTCCGAGGCTATCATCTCGGAACTGCTCCGGAACTGTTTCCGGAAATTTCCCGCACTCATTCCAAACTTGGAATGGCTATGGAGACTATGGAGACTATGAGATACTGTGAGATACAATGGATATACTATGAACACTATGACCCTATGAACACTATGATACTATGAACACTATGACAACTATGACAACTATGAAATACTATGAGTACTATGAGTACTATGGCAAAATCCTTGGTTTGCTGATGGAGTCTACCTACACTCATTGCTATCAGCCAGAAGTTTGGCCAGGAAGCTCAAGGGAGCTCGGAAGTCCTCAGCATCCACATACTGCAGTGCACTGACACTGTACATGACAGCGAGCCAAGCTTGCAAATAGGCCGTAGCATACAGTGAGCCGACGATGGGCCAAGCTACAGAGAACCACCGAGGCAGGTGGATGGGCCGAGATGTGCTGGTTGGAGACCGGTGGGCTGAGCGAAGTAGAAATTGTATATACCTAGTGAATAGTAGTAGTCCAATATGCTAATAAGAGTATCTGAAATACACTGGTTGGCCAAGATAAGTGGATGTGGAATACATTGATGGGCCAACAGAATGGGATACTGTAATTGACTGGTCAGCCAAGGGCATTGATACTGGTATCGAGCGATTAGCCAAGGAAATGCTTGCAGGCATGAATGAGAGATTGACATACAGGCTGAGGATATGCTTATCGACATAAATGAGTGGACTGATAGAAGAGGTACTAACCTAAACCAGTCGGCCACTGAAATTGATGCCAACAATGATGGCCAGGCCAAGGATAAAGCTACAGAGCTGGATCGTTGGGCCGACAAAGGAACTGCCAATATATGGGTGGGTCAATATAGAAGGTACCAAGCTGAATGAGTGGGGCGATGATAAAGATGACAACAAGAATGGGTGGGCCCACCAAATTACTACTTATATGCATGGAGTGGCCACTAAAATTGACACCAACATTGATGGCCAGGCTGAGGATAAAGCCACAGAGCTGGATCGGTGGGCCAGCAAAGGAGCTGCCAATGTTTATGGGTCGGCCAAGGAAATGGCTACCGGAACAAATGGATGGGCCGAGGAAGTTATTTCCAGTATGAACAGATTGGCCAACAGAATAGCAACAGGTATATATGGGTGGGTCAACAGAGGAAGTACCCACTTCAGGCGACCCCCAAAGATGGGCTATTAGCCTTAATTTTTTCGACAAAATATTAGGGCTAATAGCCCATTTTCATATGGGAAGTCCTAGAGACTTTTTTCACCTTGTGCAAACATGAAAATTAAGCTATTTTGAGACATTATATAATCCATCACCTAAGTTGTGGGACTCCTACATGACTATGGGACTCCCATATGGGAGTCCCACATGATTGATGGGAGTCCCATGTGGGAGTCTCATATGACTGGTGGGAGTCCCACATCCAAATTAGGAAATCAATTCATAGGTCATTTTTAGACATGTTGGTAATGATTTTGTCAGCCATATAAAATTCCCACACTCCTATTTTTGTCAGCCATATGACATTCCCACACTCCTATTGGAATATTCAACTAATTTTCAATAATTTGATAATGATTTGTCAGCTATGTGGGACTCCCATAGTTGTATGTAGGACTCCCATAACATTCACTGCCTTCAGTAGTCAATGCTAGATAGGTGAAAGTGTAGCTAAAATGTGTAGTAAATGTATAGTAAAAGTGTAATAAAAGTGTATCAAAAGTCTACCAAAAGTCAACCAAAAGTGTAGTAAAAGTGTAGTAAAAGTGTAGTAAAAGTGGAGCAAAAGTCTATCGAAAGTGTAGTGAAAGTGTAGTAAAATAGCGCACAAAAGTCTACTAAAAGTCTACCAAAAGTCTATCAAAAGTGTACTAAAAGTGTACTCAAAGTCTACCAAAAGTCAACCAAAAGTGTACTAAAAGTTTATCAAAAGTCTATCAAAAGACTAAAAGTGTGGTAAAAGTGTAGTAAAAGCCTATCAGAAGTCTATCAAAAGTCTACCAAAAGTCGACCAAAAGTGTAGAAAAAGTGTAGTAAAAAAGCGCACAAAAGTCTATCGAAAGTGTAGTAAAAGTGTAGTAAAATAGCGCACAAAAGTCTACTAAAAGTCTACCAAAAGTCTATCAAAAGTGTACTAAATGTGTACTCAAAGTCTACCAAAAGTCAACCTAAAGTGTAGTAAAAGTCTATCAAAAGTCTATCAAAAGTGTAGTAAAAGTGTAGTAAGAAAGTGTAGTGAAGTGTAATGAGAATGGGTAGTGAAAGTGTAGTGGAAAGTGTAGTGACAAAGGGTAGTGAATTATAAGGAACAATGTTGAAGAAATAAGCGATGATGATAATTGAGGAAATAAAGACTGTGAGAAAGATTTGGAATGTGGCTGGTGTATATATGTTTGATGATCAAACAATACACTGATTGCAACAATACTGCTGACACATCACAACCTAAATCTTTTTAACTCACTTTTGTGCGCTTTTTTACTACACTTTTACTACACTGTTGGTAGACTTTTGGTAGACTTTTGATAGCCTTCTTATAGACTTTTATTACACACTTTTACTGCACTTCTGATAGACTTTTGATAGACTTTGACTACACTTTTGGTAGACTTTTGGTAGACTTTTTTGATAGACTTCTGATAGACTTTTACTACATTTTTGATAGACTTTTACTACACTTTTACTACACTTTTGATAGACTTTTTTTACTACACTTTGACTACACTTTTGATAGACTTTTTTACTACACTTTGACTACACTTTTGATACACATTTACTACACATTTACTACACATTTTAGCTACACTTTCACCTATATAGCATTAACTACTGAAGGTAGTGAATGTTATGGGAGTCCCACATAGCTGACAAATCATTATCAAATTATTGATAATTAGTTGAATATTCCAACAGGAGCGTGGGAATTTTATATGGCTGACAAAATCATTATCAATATGTCTAAAAATAACCTATGAATTGATGTCCTAATTTGGATGTGGGACTCCCATGTGGGAGTCCCACAACTTAGGTGATGGATTATATAATGTCTCAAAATAGCTTAATTTTCATGTTTGCAAAAGGTGAAAAAAGTCCCTGGGACTTCCCATATGAAAATGGGCTATTAGCTCTAATATTTCATTGAAAAAATTAAGGCTAATAGCCCAATTTTGGGGGTCACCTGAAGTGGAAG
>JBBPQT010000747.1:0-11615 GCA_038092715.1 Boletus smithii | reverse complement strand
GTATCATTGTGGAATGCTGTCATGTCCTTGGTAGTGTCAATGACTATCTATAGCTTACCACATGGACTATGGTAGTGCTCATTGTCAATGGCTACAGCTTACTACATAGACTATGGTAGTGCTCATTGTCAATGACTACAGCTTACTACTGTTAAGACCGTGCTTCTAGAGGGGAGCGAACTCCGGAACTCCGGAGTTGGTCGGACGGATGGGACTTCGGCTTCACCTTATGTGGTGCGCCCTTGTCAGTAGTCCAGGTTGTCCCGGATTTAGGAAAGGGAACAGAGGTTCAGAGGTTCGGAGGAGTAAGAGTCGTCAAGACTCAGTCGGAGGGTTTAGGAGTTTATCTAATTCGATAATCAAACTGAAGTACAAAGGTGGAAGTCATAGACTATATATACTACGGAGAAACCAGATTGGTAATCGGAGGAGCACTGTGATTAGTGATACGGAGTTCGGGTAAGGGAAAGCTGGAACACTGTGCTTCTAAGCGAAGCACAGAGTTGGAGGTATCTACGAGCAGGGCTAGTACATAAAGGGTGAGGTGTAAGTACAAAAGAAGAGGGATAGCCTAAGTACAAGTCCGAGAGTCCGGAGGACTGATTGGTGCAAGAGCGCACCGGAGTTGTGAGTAACGAAGCGGAGTAGAGTCCGGAGTAAGGGATTGGACTTCGTGGATTCCGGGATATGACAACTACATAGACTATGGTAGTGCTTATTGAAAACTTGAGTGTCTATGTAGTACTACATAACAGGGGGAAGACTATGATGTCTACCAGGACTATATGTACTATATAGTACTACATAGCACATTGGTTTTTTCCAGATGTTGGACAAGACCTCCGGAGAGGGATGTCCGAGACACTTATGGATAATATTCGTATCAATGGTAGCAACAGTGGCATCGATACTAGAGATGCATGGTGCTCGGATTACAAACATCGTATCATGGAAGTTCCAGGGTTTGAACGAAACAACTGGGGAATTGCCATTCCAGAAGGTCAGGTTCCGTGAGCGTCCAGTCATGGACCAGTCCGGATTATGTCGCAATAGTGATCCAACAGAGATCAATCGTCCGGTTAATCCTGGAACATGTAGGACATGGTCTAGCTCAATGAGCTTTTCACGACCTTTCGGAGATGTAACCTGGAGGATAATCTTTCCGGTACCAACCGCTTGACCATCGGAGGAGGTAGCGGTGGTAATTTTAATATCTCAGTCATTCTTTTGGTATTCCACAAAATCATCGATGCAATGTGTAAAGTGTGATGATGCACCGGAATCGAGAATCCATTGTGGAGCTGTATCCGGACCGGATTTCTTATTCTCACATTTGGCACAAAAGGCGGACAAGTCTAAACTAACACATTTATTCATAACTACTAGCATATCTACATGCTTAGTAGCTGTAAACGAAGGCAGAAAAGGTCGTCACTGATTGTTAGTGTTTGGATTTATTCCGGAAGGCGGATTTACTTGCCTAAAATCAAGGTCCATCGTTGCGATGTCCTCAGAGTGCTCATCTGTAAGGTAGATGTCGTCCAAATAAGCTCTCAATAGAGCATCATTCTCAGGAACCAGAGTTCCAAGGGAAACAGTGTCTTCCTCGTCCTCTGCAAAGGAGAGGGGAATCGGAGAGGTGATGCGCTCGGATAGACGAGCGCGCTTTATCTCGGGTTCACTGGATCCGTCAGAATGCGTGACGGAATGGTGTGCATTGAGGATGTCAGAGGGAGATGGGACGATGGGGACGCAGGACTCGAGGGTCCAGATTGTTTCTGGAGTTGGTTGGATGTCAATGGAGTGCGCAAAGTCGAACACGGCAGTGGTTTGAGGGAAGGCAGGAGGGCCATAGTGGGTTGCACCCGGGACATGTGCAAGCTTGTGCGGGTCCGGAGTTGATGCGGTAACTAGAGAGGCTACATGGTGGGCCTCCTTCTTCTTCTTCCACTCGTTGGACCGCTTGTTGCATTTCTTGTTGCGATCTGAAGGGGTGTCGTCCTTCTTGTCCTTGTGGGGACCGCTGTGTGAGCCAGATTGCTGTTGGGCTACAAAGGTTGGATCCCGATCCTTGCGCTTAACTGCGGAAATCTTCGTTGCAGTTTCTTTCTTGCCAGAGTTGCCTCTGCTCCATTTCCAGGATTGAGTTTGTTGCCAATGAAGGATGGCGGCCTTTTCGATAGCTGCTACAGTGAATTGGTTGGAACCGGAGGTGGATCTGTCGGAAACGCTGGTCCCAAGTTGTTGGTTGAAACCATGGGTGATGAAGTCCATTTCCTTCAGCAGTTTTGCCAGAAGGAGCATGGCCTTGACCTTTTCGGATAGTGGGTATCCGAGGGTGTTGAGCCACGCAAACAGTCCGATAATTTTGGACATAGATGGAGCAGGAGAACCGTCGCTAGGGATGGATGCATCCAGCAGGGTCCGGAACTCTGTGTATACACTGGCAATGCCAGGTTGCGCGTACTTATCCCAGAGGGAGTTCCACATATCTGCAGCAGATAAGCATGCTGCGAGGGATTGGCATATGGAGAAGGTGACTCGGAGTTTGATGCAGCCCATTGCTTTCACATTAGCTACTTTCCAGGTCACTGCTTCCTTTTCGTCTTCCGGACTTGGGGTGGTCTCAAGTTCCGGTTCCGGAGTGACAATGGTGTCCCAATGATTCTCAGCTTGGAGGAATGCTTCCATCTCCAAAGCCCAGGAGCTGTAGTTGGAGCTGTCGAAGACTCGGACGTAGTGAGAGAGTTGGGAGGTCATGTTTTGATTTGAGTCTGCAAAGTCTCGTTAGTGTCTGGAATGTGTCAGAATGAAATGGACTGGCATAGCTTCACCCTATGCAGCTCATACATGACCCGGACTTTCAGCAGAATAGCTTTGCTGATGGTGGTATGACATCACCAAGTCCTTGGACTTCGACAGAATGTTACTTTGTTGATGGCGGAATAACTTCGCCATGTCCTGGTCATCAGTGGAATTGACTTCGCTGGGAGGGTTCTACTTCCTCAGTCGGGATGGACATCGACTGGATGCAGTATCAGGGTGAGGCAGTGGTCCAGAGCGGTCGGGCAGTAGCGCCCTTCCTTCTGATGCCACTTGGGGCTCATAACCTGTAGAACAGGCATAGGGGGATGCATAGAGGCAGCCCACCAGAACTCACCTTAGTTCTGAGAGTGCACACAAGGTGGGGGGAATAATGAGAGAACCAGTTAATTCATCAGGAGAGAACTCCTGGTATATATACTGTTCATGTAGCTACAAGGGGAAGTAATCTAAGTGTTTACTTCATGTCATCTCGCTTGTCTAGCGAGTGTCCACACTGTGTCTGGGCGTGGTATGCGAAGTCCAGATAACTCGGACTTGTATCTGGGCGGATTGCATACTCTGGATACCTTTCGGACTGGAGCAGATAGCTATGGATATGTATGTCTAGACTACTTCAGTAATGTATATATGTACCTATAGTAAGTGTCTATTCAACACGAACCAGACTGGAGTCTACACTGTTCATGAGGAGAGGGTTGGCCAGGGCCTAGATGAGTTGGACAAACTGTGCAAACAAGCTTATAAGTGAGGCCTTGAGGAATGCATGTTTCTGGAACTGGATGAATGTGGCAGCAAGGTATGTGAAGTTTGTGAACACAACATCACCAGTGGGGCCAACAGGTTTGTTGTGGGTAGGGATGAGCAGGGGTATACCCTGGGGTCATGAACATATGAGAGGCATACTACTATGGCAGTTATGGAATGTACAGGACATAGGACTGAGGAAGTACTACCAGCCACACTTGTCTAGACATCTACTCAACGACTACTCAATGACATGGACTCGATCCCACCCATCCTCTAGGCTGTTCTCTGCCCTAAGGTCAGGCAAGTCAGTTACCTTCTTGACATCGTCATCTGACACCAGGTTGAGCTTGCTCCAATGACCAAGGCAGAGTAGTGTGCACATTGAATGGACCAATAGGTGGGAGCAGACATGTGACAAAAGGAGGTGGCTGTGGCTAAAGAAGCATTCAACCTCAATGGAAGTAGCTAGAAGAAATCCTGTGAGGCAGATGCAAGGAATAAAACATAAAGATGAATACCGGGGATTGTTGGATAATCCATAGCCATTCGAGAGAGCCAGGGGTATGTGGCACAGTGTTCATGCCACCACACAATTGGATCAGTGATGTGTTGAATGTCAGACAGAAGATATCGGTCGAGATCAGACCCAAGTTCAGTAGGCTTGGGTGGCGCAAGAGCAGGGAGATTGTTGAAGACATTCGTCTGTTTAAAAGAGTGTGAGTGATTGACAAATCTTCAAATATAGTGTATACTGCAGCTTGTTTCCATTGTCCCGGTGCCGTTTCCAAGTCGTTAGTGTCCATAACACCATCAACATCATCCACATCCTCATTTGTTATGCTTGGTCCTGGGTAAGGGGCAAGCATAGCCTCTGAGACAAAGTGTTTCAAGGGATGTTCGAGGGGTTCTCCTCTTGGAATGTTCAAGGTGTTGTTGAGGGGTTTCCTACTCAACGAGATCAAGGGTTCAAAGGTTCAAAGAGTTACCCGTTCTGAGTATGGGCAAGACTCAAGGACAAAGGCTAGAGAGTGAAGAGGGCGCTGTGATTCACAAGTAAATGGGAGTACAGAGGAGACCTAGCTTGGAGTCTAAGGTAGGCAATGAAGGTACTTTATATAATCCAAGGTGATTTAGGGCAGGCATAGGAGAAGGTTAAGGGCCGGTCATAGAAGGTTCTGGAATAATGAAGGAGTAAGCACGATGATGAGGCAAATGTGTAATTGTGCGATAGTCGCAGACGATGATGGAATAATGGTGAGTCATCATGGAAATGAAAGGAATGTTCTGGAAGGCAAGGAAAAAAGAATAGTACCAAGAGGGAATCATAACGTTACCCCTGTTGTAAGTCCAAGACAGCAATGAGGACCCTAAAGATCCCGATATGCGTATCCAGGTGAACCAGTCATGTTGGCATAGGCGACATTGTTGTGGTCCTCTGGCCCTTCTGGGGAAGGGACATGAGGGCGATGGTGAGCACGTATTCTTGCCGAACGATGTAAAGTATGTGGGGCCTGTCCATGACAGGGTGATTGGGATGAGTGAGCTGAAGGATGGGAGTGCGAGGGAAGGTGTTCAGGTTGTTGACACTATAATGGGCAACATGTGGGGACATGTTCCAGGGCCCAATTAAGACAGATAGGGCACTGATAGAACCAACAGCCAGTTCAGAGATGTCCTAGGCGGTGGCACTGGAAACAGGCCTGGTTGTAGCGTGGGTGGGTGCAGTTAAGGGGTCATCCGTCTCCAATCCACCAAGGTTTGGTTCATTCCATGGTGGCAATTTCTTTGTCTGCGAGTGGGGAGGAGGATGCGGATGGGGTAGAGCAGGTGGTAAGTCTGACAACTGCTCAGGTTTCCTGGGTGTGAGCCAATTCCTGGAGATAATGTTCAATATCCTAGAAGAATTCCAGGGCACCTAGCTGGTACAAGGTGTGGAGAATCCCAGGGTGGGAGTGGTGATGGACTTCATGGATTGCACAATGGTGAACATTGTCAGTGGTGGTGACTAAGGGGTCGAGCTGCAGGAGTGCTGCAATGTCATATGATTTTCTCAATTTTGTATTCTTCTTCTCCTTCTATAAGCTCCAGAGGTGGAGTGGGAAAATTGGGGCTGTGGATGCTGTTTTTGTGATAGGGTGATAAGAGAGAAGCATGAAAGACCAGGTGGATCTTCCATGTCTTCGGCAGGTGGAGTTGATAGTACCTTGGTGATTGCAAATGGGCCTTCTCTTTTAGGTGCAAATTTCGGGTTGGTGATGGATCATTTCAAGTTTTTGGCTTCTAGCCATACCTTGTCTCCTAGGACGAATGGTGTGAAGTTTTGGCAGTTTCTAGATGACATGACTTGTCAGGTGAGTTCATGAGCGGCGAGGGCTTCATTTCATGTGGTGACAAGGGACTTTAGACAGGTTTCAATGGCAGGGATGGTGGTATCAGGAATGACTGTGGGAAGGGCACAGGGTTCATATCCTATCATGAGATAGAACAGAGATTGACCAGTGACAGAGTGGGGTCAGTGGTTGTGAGTGAATTCTGTGTGTGGAATTTTCTCAGCCCAGGAACCAGGGTTAGATCCGCAGAAGATCTGAAGATACATTTCGACTTCTTGGTTCACACATTCTGTCTCACCATCAGTCTGAGGGTGATAGGCGGTGGAGAGGGAAAGGTCATAGTTCAGGAATTTCAAGTTCTCTGGCAAAGGCTGATGCAAATTGGGGACCACAGTCAGAGATGACTTTGTCATATAGTCCAAATCTGAGGTAAACTTTGTGGAAAAAGAGGGCGGCAATCCCTTCGGTGGTGACTGTTTTCTTGGTGGGACATAGAATTACCCCCTTAGTAAGCCCATGGTCAACCACAACCAATAAGGAATCAAAGCTGTCGGAAAGGGGGAGATCCGTGATAAGATCACAGGATAACTGGAATAGGCGAGAAGCATGGGATTTAATTGGTGTGAGAAGAGGAACGGTGGGGTGCGTGTTGGATTTGTTCTGTTGACATGTGGCACAACCCTCCACATATTTGCGCATGTATTGGGCAAGACTGGGCCACCAAAATTCTGCAGCAACAAGTTGACAGGTTTTTAGATAACCAGGATGGCCGCCAGCGAGTTCATGGTCGTGACACCACTGGACAATTGACCAGTGTAGGGACTCGTTGGTGGGGATATAGACATAGCCTTGGTAGGTTAGAATGCCTTTGGTGTGCTGCCAGGCTGACAGGCATGAGTGAAAGGCAGTGGGAATGGAGGATTCAAGGGAGGACTGGAGGTGTGACAGGACAAGGGGATTGCCGGTGGATGAGGACACAATGTGATCGTGTAGTTTTGAGTCAATGATATTGACAAAGAGGGAGTGAGGTAATAGGGTAGTTGCTGAGTTGTCCGAGTTGTCAGGGTTGAGATCGGATTGGTGAGAGAGAGCATTGGGGCTGGCAAGGAGTGTTCCGGGTACATGTATCATTTTAAGGTCAAAGTCGGCCAAGTCAAGTAACCATCTCGCTTGTCAATGGTTTAGGTTCTGAGCTTGACGGAAATAGGTCATGTTCTTGTGGTCGGTGAATACCTGGACCACTTCAGGCGACCCCCAAAGATGGGCTATTAGCCTTAATGTTTTCAACAAAATATTAGGGCTAATAGCCCATTTTCATATGGGAAGTCCCAGAGACTTTTTGCACTTTTTGCAAACATGAAAATTAAGCTATTTTGAGACATTATATAATCCATCACCTAAGTTGTGGGATTCCCACATGACTATGGGAGTCCCACATCCAAATTAGGAAATCAATTCATAGGTCATTTTTAGACATATTGGTAATGATTTTGTCAGCCATATAAAATTCCCATGCTCCTATTGGAATATTTAACTAATTTTCAATGATTTGATAATGATTTGTCAGCTATGTGGGACTCCCATAGTAATGAGTGGGACTCCTATAGTTGTAAGTGGGACTCCCATAGTTGTAAGTGGGACTCCCATAATCTTCAGTGGGACTCCCACAATATATATGTGGGACTCCCATAGTTGTAAGTGGGACTCCCATAGTGATAAGTGGGACTCCCACAAATATATTGTGGGAGTCCCATAGTTGTGAGTGGGACTCCCATAACATTCACTGCCTTCAGTAGTGAATGCTAGATAGGTGAAAGTGTAGCTAAAATGCATAGTAAATGTGTAGTAAAAGTCTATCAAAAGTGTAGTAAAAGTGTGGTAAAAGTGTAATAAAAGTCTATCAGAAGTCTATCCAAAGTCTACCAAAAGTCTACCAAAAGTGTAGTCAAAGTGTAGTAAAATAGCGCATAAAAGTCTATCAAAAGTGTACTCAAAGTGTACTCAAAGTCTACCAAAAGTCTACCAAAAGTGTAGTAAAAGTCTATCAAAAGTCTATCAAAAGTGTAGTGAAAGTGTGGTAAAAGTGTAATAAAAGCCAATCAGAAGTCTATCAAAAGTCTACCAAAAGTCTATCAAAAGTGTAGTCAAAGTGTAGTAAAATAGACTTTTGGTAGACTTTGCATAGACTTTTAGTAGACTTTTGTGAACTTTTGATAGACTTTTGGTAGACTTTTGGTAGACTTTTGTGCGCTATTTTACTACACTTTGACTACACTTTTGATAGACTTTTGGTAGACTTTTGATAGACTTCTGATTGACTTTATTACACTTTTACCACACTTTCACTATACTTTTGTTAGACTTTTGATAGACTTTAACTACACTTTTGGTAGACTTTGATACACTTCTGATAGACTTTTATTACACTTTTACCACACTTTTACTACACTTTTGATAGACTTTTACTACATATTTACTACACATTTTAGCTACACTTTCACCTATCTAGCATTCACTACTAAAGGCAGTGAATGTTATGGGAGTCCCACTTACAACTATAGGAGTCCCACATATATATTGTCAGAGTCCCACTGAAGATTATGGGAGTCCCACTCAAGACTATGGGAGTCCCACTTATCACTATGGGAGTCCCACATAGCTGACAAATCATTATCAAATTATTGAAAATTAGTTAAATATTCCAATAGGAGCGTGGGAATTTTATATGGCTGACAAAATCATTACCAATATGTCTAAAAATGACCTATAATTGATTTCCTAATTTGGATGTGGGACTCCCACAACTTAGGTGATGGATTATATAATGTCTCAAAATAGCTTAATTTTCATGTTTGCAAAAGGTGCAAAAAGTCCCTGGGACTTCCCATATGAAAATGGGCTATTAGCCCTAATATTTCGTCAAAAAAATTAAGGCTAATAGCCCATCTTTGGGGGTTGCCTGAAGTGAACAAAATACTATCACACATTGATTAAATGTCCAAGTCTGAGTGCTTTGTGGCAATCGCCCCAACCTACTCCATTGCCTGATCCCTCTTGGCGCCACTTCCCAGTTCCATGGTTGACTCGGCAATCAGCGGTGAAGGTCCTTCATTGCTGGGTTCCAAACTGAGCATCAGTGCGCCACTTTCAGTCGGAGTAAGGACCGGGCTGAGTCAGCTTGCGGTTGGAGGCATGGAGAGCTGCTGCTGCACACCGAAGAGGGAGGGAGGGGCCAATCTGCTGGTGAGCGGCATGTTCAAAAGCCTCGGTGTATCCACCTGACCAAGGACCGGCGAGACTCACTGGGGAAGTGGTAGGATTGGCCGTTCAGCCAATGTCTTGGCTGACCGAGGCACAGAGGGGGAATTGGAGGCGATGGTGGCAGCAGGCTCGGCAGATGGTTCCTTCGAGATGGTCTGTGAGGGAAGTCGTTCAAACAGAAATCTCATCCAAGATGATTGACCACGAACCTTCCTGCTTGAGTTTGAATTGACCTGGTTGCGGAGGTCACTGATTATCTGCCCGAACACCAGGACTGTGTCTTCCAATGTCTCCACCCTGCTCTGCAGCTTGGTGTGGCTGCCTTGCAGGGCCTTGCAGGGCCTTGTAGGCCGCCTCCAGCCTGTCATAGTCATGCGTGTCCTTCAATCCACCTGGAGCAGGTTGCTCAGGTGCTTTTGTGCTCAGTGCCAGCTTCTTCAACCTTGGCACCAGCACCCCAGCAAAGACTATTGGATATATTTTGTGAATGTCCAAATGGATAAAAGGAATACCACGTACCATTCTCTGGCTTTTGTGCCTTCTTCGTCGGGGGACCGATCTTGATGCTCTGAATCAGCTGGATGGGGGAGGCTGATGTGGTCTTTGGTGTTGGCGCACGCATTGCGATTGGCGCTTGTGTGGGCAAAGTGGCAGAGGGGGTGCATCAGGAAAAACAGCAAAGTCTACATTGGCCTATATAGCATATATAACACTGGTTGCACCCATCAACATCCCCCCTTACATAGTACAATGTAACACTGCCAATTACTATGTATGCTACAGTAGCAGCATCTCAGGTAAGGGCTATAGCTTGCAATGTGTCGATGTCACACATTGTCGTCCACTATAGCATAATTTCAATCTTTACTGTGGGCTACATACTCTCCATAGTCAATATCATAACCCTGTTTGCTTCATAAACATCACACTTGCAAAAAATAATGCTCAAACACAATATATAACAATGTGGTTGAAACATTGTTTGTACTATAGCCGACATTGTTGAAAATGTTAGCTGTCAAGTCAACAACTCGTCTATATTGTATCTATGTAGCCCAACCCCACACCATCTCATCAGTCCTCATCCGACTCACCCACTTGCTCATCCTCAATATCCTCATCAGAGTCTACCTCCAAACCATCATTTTCCCTGTGTGACACAATATTTGAGTCATCAAGCTCCTCAAAGTTGTCCTCTGGTTCTGTGTCGACAGCCTGATCCAGGGTGCCTTCAGCATGCTTGTACTCATCAATTGCATTCAAGAATGCACGACTTGGAATCGCGGTCTTTGACTTGCTCGCCTGTGGGCCTGGATTCACTACACCTGCATGCGAACTGATACCCAAACATGTCAGCAAAACCCACTATGTTCAGAAATGACCTACCATCTCATTGTCATAGACCTGTTGTAGTATCCTTCCCAGTAATTTAATTGAGGCCGTCACGTCATTGAATTCTGAGAGTGACGCGTGATGGCTCTTGTAGACTGCTGAGTATTTGTGCTCTTTGAAAACGATCATTTCCTGTATTCCGGACTCCCATTCGTTGATTGCACATTCAATCTATACTTCGTAGTGAGCAAACTTGCTTCCCCAAGAGTTCAAACGTACAGCAGTAATAGCCATTGCGAACCCTGCCAAAGGGAATGGCTTGTAATATTTTCCCCAATGAATCCCATTGTCGCCCTTGTTCTTGAATAGCACTGCATTGATCACCTGCTGGATGGCGGGCGACAGATATATACCTGTATGTTCATCGAGTGATTCGCAACAGGTCTTCGCACCATGTCTGTGCCAGTGAGCATCAACTGGGCATGACAATGTACTACCACTTACATGGAATATGAACGACGAGTCCTTGTTTAATTCCACAAACAGTGCTCGGTTTTTCTCCATGGCATTGTAGTCTGCATTGGTGTCGAACCCATAGATGCTGCTGACAACAGCATGGGCCTTGGTCTTAAATTGGCCGTGTAGGTGTGAGGTTTGAGCGGTGATCTAACAACAGAAATTATTGCCCTGCCATGAGCAGACCCATATTATGAAGGGAAATGCTTACTAGTTTCAGGATCCCTGCATCGTGTGGCACATCCACATCCCAAGCTGCTCTCGCCCACTCAATTTCCTTGACTGGAGGTGTATACGGGTTGTTACGGAGCAGTGTGGCACAATAAATTTCAATGACCATCTGAATGATGCATCAAGTTCCTTTGTCATAGTCAGCAGCCCTTGCATGCATCTTACCCCCATGTCTGTACCAACCATGTTTTTGCGACTCAGAGTTTTACTGTCTTGGGGCTCATCCTCGTCACTAATGAACATGGTATGACACAGTCTCTTTTTGGGCACTGGCGAATCCTCATCACCAGATAGTATGTCTTCCTTGTGCGGTGTGGTCTGGTCGGTATCACTGATGCTGAGGTCACCCATCTCAATGTCGATGACTTGGGA
>JBBPQT010000746.1:0-11625 GCA_038092715.1 Boletus smithii | reverse complement strand
CAGTCAAGGAGAATGATCGATACTTGGTTGTCATCAAGGTCTGGATCGACCTCAATGACACGGCGACGATAAGGTTTGAAGATGCGTTCGACCCACTTTATCATTGTCAGTACTTGGATTTATCAATAGCCAATACATACCTCTTTCATTGTCTTGAGAGTGCTGAAGTGGCTTCCTTTCTTGTTGCTCTTTGTGAACATGAAGTCGAAGCCATTGCCTGCACCTCATCCATACCTTGTGCACGCACTGATGGGACAGACATTGCAGACGCTCCAGCCCAAACTTGTTGAAATGGTAAAAAAGTACCCTCTGGTGTGCTCGCCACTAGCAATGTGTAGGCACGCTTTTCATCGTTGGTGACAATGTCAACCTGACGAGAACCTTGCTCTGCAAAGGTGGTCCCGCTGCTGGGGAGGACATAATTCCCGATCTGATCGAATCTGACAATGAGCTACAAAATATATTGTAAGGCTACAACGAATGAATCTTGCATTGTAACATACCTTTAGTGGAACAGAGTACCACTTTATAATATAAACAAGGCGAAAGAAACACTCTTCACATTTTTCCTCTGCATTAGCAGGGAGCTTGGCTGTAGTGCAGGTGCCTTTCCAAAACGACCAGTTGAGAACACTGTCGAAGAAAGTCCAGACAAATTTCTTGAAGGAGGTTAGGTCAAGCATGAACAGCAGAGAAGTATTTGATACCTCAGAGCACTTGAAAGTTGTGAGCAACTCAGGAATGCAGTTTTGAATCACTGAGAGCATGATTGATCAGGCAATGATAACATTGATGGGGACACCAGACTTGCATAAATCTGTGAGCCTCTCAACAATCTCCTTTTGAATGTGAGGATGCTGGGAAAGGATGCCCGAATGTCCGAAACCACTGAGAGAGTGTCTGTTCACAACATTGTTGAGTGTGGCTTGTGACCATTGGCACTTCAACTTATCAATCCACTTTGAAATGGTCCCTCAGTTCAGGCATGAGAAGAGCTTTGGCTGCTCTCATTGGAGAACCTTCACCATAGAAGGTGACCAGTTGGATTTCTGAGTGGCCGTGCTGATATGGACCCAAAGAAATTGGTGGTACCAGTTGGTTCGCTTGTGGGCCTCTTGTTTAGTACCTCCTCGCTTCCCACACCGCTCCTCCTTCCAGTCTACAAGTTCTGTGTGTGAAACTGCTGCTACATCCAGCTCTGGTCCTGCATCCATACAATGTGAGTCCTTCAGCACCTATCCAAATTTGTTCTGGTTAGGTTCCATTTCTATTCAACTAAATTTACTCACTGTGTTGATAGATTTCCTTTGTGCATTGGCAGAAGCCTGACCTTCAACACGCTGCTGTTCACACCAATGCCTCTGCCGTGAAGCGGCAAGCTGGCGTCGATGAAGCTTCTGCTGCACTTCCCGTTCCTCCTTTTCCCATTCCACCAATCCCCACATTTCATTATCCTGCTTGCATGATGCTTTCCTTTGATCGGCCTTTTCCTCCTCAGTCTTGAAACGCTTCCACTGCAAGTCATCAATGGTGAGTTGTCGTTTTGGTGCTGAACTATTCCATCCTTTTGGAGCAGACTTTATCTCCCCAGTCAGCTGAATGCTAACACCCTGTTGAAAAGAACCTGCTGTCTCCATCTCACTATCCAGTTCTGTGTCCGAGTCCAACTCTGGCATGCTCGGCTCCCTTTCAGATACTGGCAGTGCACTATTGGCTAAGGTACATGCATGCTTTCCAGGGTCACCAATTTCACCCACCTTGTCAACAGCATGTTTTCGCCTATGAACCACATTGTTTCTCAAGGTAAGCATTTTGTATTAGCTCTGATGAATGAAATGCACTTCGTTGATAGTACCTTGGCCCCCTGCAGCTCAGCTGCTTTTATAAGCCGCTCAAGCCACACCTCTTGAAGGAACGCTCATTCCTTCTCAGTCAGTAAAGCCTTCACAGTAGCCTTAATCATTTTTATCAAGACATCAAACTGGTCTCCCCTTTCTCGGAAGACAATTGTTTCGCTGCCACCAATCTTGTGTCTTGAAGCAGACTTCAAGGCTCCAGTTGAATGCAAACCACACCCCCTCTTCATCTACAAGCTCTGTGTCAAGGCCAAAGTAGTATGTTGATGTTTCCGGATTGAAAGGCAAATGAGCAGGCAGGTTGTTGAGCAACTGCTGCAAGTGATGAATGTGAGATATTAGCTCTGAGGATGGGCCTTGAGGTGTAGGATTTGGAGATGCCATTGCTGCTATGAGGTGGTATCGCCATGCTCAGTACAAGTACCTATTTTCTTTTTCCATTCCATGCTACAGATCATCCAGCTCCACTCCGAAAATTTCGATTAGAATGTAGATACCATGTGCTGTTGCTAATGTAACACCTCTACTCGGGCCCCGTTGCAACCTAACGCACCCCAGGAGGGTGTGTTGCCAATATTGGCAACAGTAACGCATAATGGGGGTGTGGTTGCTAAGCCCAATGTCAGGGGCTACCCGTAACTCACCCCCCCCTGTTGCCTCCATACAGACGCATACAGTATACTCCAGACTTTTTTGTAGAGAGATCATGTGACTGATCATATGACTTCATTTCTGAGAGTCACTACGTCTACAATCTACATTCTCAACAATGCAAGTGTTCGCTTCCAAAGCATAGGACCCTCCCTGTATTCATCCTCCTCCTTGGGCGATTTGTCGCAGTGTTGTATAAGTTTGAGGGGCCAGTGCCACAAGTGTTTGGTAGCCCCCAGAGCGCAGTTAGAGGACCTGGGTTTTCAATCAACACAAGAACATGAGCGTCCAAATTGACCACAGTATGCACTCAGTCATTAGGTCTTCAGGCCTTCAAAGCTTCAAAGCTTCAGGTACAGTTTGGGCAAATGCACATAGCTGCTCATGATCAATGGGTTACTACACTGGCATGGTTCCAGAACAACTTGTGTCGAATCCTGTCCATTGCAATACAAGATGACACTCATGCAATCAATCCAACCAGCGGCAAAAACATGTCCAAGGACATTTTGAGGAACATTTTTGTCTTCAAGCAAATCACAATTCTCAGCTCTGTAGGTTGGAATGCATGTACATAATAGGTTTAACACCATTGAACATTGCGTCAGTGACATGCTATGTATTAGCAGAGCATTGAGAACCAGAAACAGACCCAACTTGAACAGATGTCCCATAGGCTCAGAAATATTCTCTAGGAATAAATCTGAGTTTTAGATCCAATTCAATCAGTTTTACAGTGACATCACAATGTTACTGTCCAGAACCGAGACATATTTGATTCATCATTCCCAGGGGTAGATATGGTGAGAAGGGGTTGCCGGTCGGAGTCAGAACCTCAGCATGAAGTGGTAGTGTAGACTCTAACCCTAACCCTATGCACACACGTGACACAATTGGTCTCATTTGGTCGCTTGGCCGTTTTGCCGAGTCGGAGTTTGAATTTGGTCAACCTTTCATTGTCCCGATGGCTTCTCGGAGTTGCCTCGGGCAACTTGAAGGACAAAGGATTTGCTCTCGCATGTATCCAGGAGCCTTACCCTGGCAATTATGCCTCTGATATTTTTCTCAAGGAATTCTTTTTTGATCGACTCGCTACGCCAGATTACCCTTCGCCGTTTGCAGGCCAAACGTGACTATCTGAAACACACTCTTATACTTGGGGAATGAAACCTTGACCCATGGTTGTCATACCGATATTTTTCCGGTTATTCATTGAAGACCGTAAGTTCTCTATAACTCTAACTCTGCCCCAAGTCCGTCAGGTCGCCATGCTCTATTTCCTATCGCTGCTTGGCCTGGCAGCCACTGCAGCCTTAGCAACCCCGATGATATACGACGGCCGTGCACCTTACAATTATACCGGCGACGATCTCAATAATTCTGTCGACCCGTACCTATCGTGAGCTCATGCTACATAATCTCTCTCCTTTGCTAAATGTCTCGCCGCAAGGGTTGTCAAGGGAAGTACTGCGAACGCAACGTATGTAAGTCATGCTCGATGATGGCATAGCTATCCCAGAGTTCAATGGTACATCTTGGTGGCCTGATCAGTACACCACGCTCCTGGGACACACTCTGGATCCCACTCGGCTATGGAACGCATATCTTAATCCATTGCTACCACTTCCGAGCCACTCTTACCCCATCGAACAACCGATGAGGATCTCCATTGACAACACGTCTATTTTCATTCCTGGTGGGAATCCACCCCAGCCACAATACGGATTCCGCCGCACCGAGCTTATCGCGCAGGGATACGACAACCACACAGTTCTCAATAGCATCGCCGATGTAGGCACGACCGTCTTCCATGTGTCCATTCGTGCGGACGACCAGCTCACCTTGAACATCAGTCACGAATATCAGATCGTTTGGATTGAGCCCGACGACGGGAGCCACGTGTTCGAGATTCAGCTCGGTAATTGGAGATTTCCCCTTCACATCTCAAGGACTCGTCTATAGATCCCATTTCTTTCTCCTTCTGTAGGCTCCCCCTTTACCGATCCCACAGGGCCATTACCCGTCGTCGACGCGCACTATCTCAAAGTAAGAAACCACGCCTTGGACCTCTTGTTCCAAACCCCCTTCACCTCGGGCGATTGGCACAACTTTGCCGTTCAAATCGACTGGACCCATCGCACACTCGGCGTGTTTTATTCCACGAACGCGACGCCACTCGAGGCTGTGACCGGGGTCGAAGATAATTCGAGTACACCTGCGGGTGCGGCGGGCCAGGGGGATTATCATTTTGGAGTGCTCAAGGTGAGTTTTGGTCATTCTCTGGGCCTCCCCGCTCCTCCCACTAACAGTGGTATGACCATGGTCGTGTGAAATATATGTAGCTGCCACTCGTCGACCCTTCTGAGCCACCTTCCGAACAAGCGGACGTCGTTCACTATGGAATTCAAGAGGGTAATAAAGAGGCATTAACGTACTCTGGCGTGTTTATCGAGAGCATCAAAGATGGCGTGAGCATTGGGTGGGGGAAATGCACCAGTCCCGTCGCATAGCCATACCCCGATATGAACGATGGAAAAAAAAGGGGGAGGGGGTATTGAGTGGAGACATCGTGGTTCGAGAAGCAAGCTCGGGGCCTATTCTACTACTAGTAACTTCCTCGGAGAATCAACTTGAAGTTACCGCCATGGTCCAGACGTCCACCATTGGTCCATATTCTCAGCGACTTTACGGCCCCTGTCGGGGCCTTCCGGGGACCATATGGAACATGCCATCGCCAAACAGCCAATAACTTAATAATGCCGGCACTGAACTGGAAGTTACCGCTTGGTCTGTGCACGCTCAGCCTGCATCACGCCCGCTGGTGGCACTTGTAAACATTTTTTTTCTACTGTGATGTCGACTCGTACAGTATGTCCGGTCCTTACTGAATCGTCTATCCCTGCAAACGCGAATATAGCTTTGCGAGTGCACGTTCTTTTTGATGGGACATGGTCGATTGATCGATTGATTGCAGAATGTACTCCACCATCTAGGAGGGAATACATGTTGGTTCAAGCGTTTCAAGTCCATGTCATTCACTCTACGGATCCGGGATCGGACGGGGCTTACACATCTAAATGATCTAATGCATCATGGTTCTATGGAATGGTTCGACTTGCGCGCTAATGTTCCTTGACAGCACTCGCCCCGAGGATACACTTTCCTGTATAGATCTCTTCGAGAAGACCTGTGTATCCACCCCACTTTAATCAACCAGCTGCCGACATGACCGCGGCCCAGAATCCTGCCCCTGATCGCTCAACGAGGCTCGGAGTCCTGACACCCAGTCATGTGCCCCCCTCCTGCCAGAATTTGTTTCAAGAGATCCGAGTCTCCTTCCGAGGGCTCCAGTTGGACAAGAGCTTAGCAATTGACGTGCAAGGCCACTGTCTCTGGTCGAGTCCGTTGCCCTTGAGCGGGCCCGTGGACGCCACGCGCCGCACTTAAGTCCGCCAGCCATTGATGATATATCCAAGTAAAGACACAAGACCGAAAGAAGTCCTTGTTTGTCACTGCGGAATGGAAGACCCGTTGCGCCAGGTGGCCTGACAACATCAGCTAGCTCCCTGATAAGGTTTATCTCCTCCGACCGGCCACAGCGATATGCGTTACCGTTCTCATCGTGCGCTCAGCAACATGCCAAGTGTTGTTTCCGGAAATGACAATCGATCAATTCCTAATTCAATCCCTGAGGCCGCACCGTTTATATAGCGCGGACGTTCACTCAACAGTTGCAATCTTGCAACTCGACCTCCTTCAAGCGATTCATCGCTTGTATTACAACCTTCCCCCCACTTCACGCCATGGCTTCATTCGCTCACCTATGCATCTCATTCTTTGGTGGAGACTACGTCCCTGTCATCGTCATCGCCATCGGTGAGTGAGCTGAGCTTGTTCAGAATTATTTCTTAGCCTTGCCAGTTGTGCTTGCTCTTTTGGCGGCCAGGACTTGGCCACGACCCACCCACGGTCTGGCGCACGATACACGTCGCATGGGTACGTGCTTGGCTTCGCCGCTTCTACCAACCTTGCATGTTGATGAGGCAATACAAGGCGACGTCCGTCTCAGACGTCCAATTCAGCACACGGATGCGCCGGTCGTCACAGCAGCGTTCATGACGTCAGGCCGAAATTCCGGACGTTGAGTCCCCTTGGGTCGCAAAGTTCCGGAAGCGATGATTTGATGGTCCCTAATTTTCTTTTTCCAATGAGATCATCAGTCGAAAAAGAAATTCTACATTGTTCACCGTACGAATATACTACATATTGCGTCCGTGAGCAGATATAAACGGGCTTGCATCACGGGTATATGGCGGCGGCGGTGCGGTGCGGTGCGGTGCGAGCACAGTGTGGCCGCACGTTAAGTGGATTTTACCAAGCAATAGACGATCCTACTACGACGTTTTCGTATCAGAACCACCCGATCTGCTGGGAAGCTACCGCGGAACTAGTCTCAGGAACTAACGCTCTCAGTGTTTGCGCGATGCGTCATGATATTAGAGTCAGCTGCGAATGAACCGCGCACATGTGTGGTGTCGTCTCGGAGCTTGGGGGAGATGGTAAGGCCTGAATTCCCAAGGCAAGGCGTCAAGGCAAGTCCGATTTGATCGGACATAGTAGTAGGCACAAAGACCTGTCGGAGTTTGAATAGAGACTTGCCTTCTGCGGAAGCTCTCTTGCACCCTGCAGGTGTACAATTTGCAGGACGTTTGAGTACCACTGCAAGGCCGTCAAGACAATTGGACATAGACCTACACCGAGCGAAATCGTTGACGTTCTCTAAGAATTTTCTGACCACCTCCACAGGCTGTCGCCGATTTATAATGACTACACTATTACAGGTTCACGGCCGTAGCGCCCGGCAATAAAATTATAACCCGACAAAGACGACGGAGAGGTTATTACCCCGGTCCCCGACCCAGTCGCATGTTTTAATTTTCCCCCATCTTACTATAAAGCCTTGATCACGTACAGCTCGCTTTTTCCGCAGCTCCGTCATACTGCTCCTGGATGTGATGGGCGTATTGTCCTCCTCCACTCTCGCCGCTGCGTCTCCCAGTCCAACTTTCCTATTTGCATTAAATCCAGCACCGTCGTCTCCCACAACTGCTGAATCATCGAGTGGGACCATCCAGCTCCACACAATTCTCGCGATCGTCTTCGGCTTGGGTGGGTGACCATACGTCTCTTTGCACATTGGTTCTCTAGAGGTGCCGACGCTCCCCCAGTGGGCTTCACCGTCCTCATATTAGCAACCGCGTTCATATCCAAATTTCCGTGCTTTCGTCGATCCCAAGGTGTCCCTCCGACCTCACCACTACCACTCAGGGGACATGTCTATATCCGTATGACGTTCTTCACCGCATGTGCTCGCGTTTGATGACGTTTTACCCCCCCATAACCACAGCGCATGATCTTCGCCATCATCCCCATCACAACGTGAATGAACGGCTACGACCTCCAGTTCAGCACGTGGAGTTGACGATTGTCACTGCGTCCATGCTTGCTCTCACGGTCCAGCCTGGTCACAACACTTTCGACCTCCCGCCCTACGGACCAATCCCTCCCCCGTATTCTGAATACGAGGCTATGCCACACCTTCCGCCGCACCCACACGTTCCTGAGAGGGCTATACTCGAAGCTTAAACGCTTTAGCCCCTTGGACCCTAGACTTCGGCTCTCATCTCACTGGCACGAGGACGACGATGAGGACATAATGCACATGGGGTGCATTGACGCCACCGACATAAGGAGGTATCCTTCTTGCCTCCCATTTCTCTCGCATTGAACGCGGGCGACATTTTCTTCGTTTTCGCATGATACCACCTTGACTTGATACCCTTGAACATGTAGGACGATCCATGTCGTGCGCGAACTTTTCGTTAGAGGGGAATCCCGCGACAAGATGCCTGCCCTTGCCAGATGCGGAACCACATGATCTGTAGCATGTAGAATGTAAACATAGCCTTCGTTGCTTTCGGTAGACTCAATGTTTGGTGTATTACATTAGCGTACAGCAGTTCGCGGGTCAAACTTCCATACCACCACAGCCTATATATTTCTGGGTGGGTCTTCGGAAATACCATTTTGCAGGCCGATCAAGTTGGTAAAAATGGTTTCAATTTGTACATATTTGTCTCTCCCCGCTTTTATTTGTTGTTCGTTCATTGTATTATTTGTACAAGTTTGCCTCTCCTCGGTATCTGTCACCGTAAGGTTTCACCGTCGTTGAATTTGGGCGAACACGACAAGTTACTTAGTTCTGGTAAATCTTTGGGTAAATACGGTAGGTTCTCGTAAATCTGGTGGTCCGTGCGTCACTGTCAAACAAGGAGCATGGATGTGAGCTTCATGCCCTGCTCACAATGTGCCTCGGGTCCGCTCAGACCATGTAGTCGACATGCTATGTCATTATGTAACTACAGGTAATTAAAAACAGTCACTACTGCAACCTTGCCAGGCCTTTGACACATCGAGCGATGCCGCATGTGAATGAATGTGGGAGGTGATATAAGAAACGGCGTCCTGTGCTGTCATCAAGAGTCGTGAGACGGGCCCGTGAATGATGTCATAGTACATGAGCAGCACATCTTCACCACTGGCATGTCCCTTCGCAATCAAGCTTTTGAAGCTGTGCAGACATGGCCTTTTCTTTGTCACGAGCGATCTCACCAGCACGAGAGCCACAGTTAAGATAGTAGCACATGTAGCGTTCGATGTATTGTGTCCTGCTCAGCTTTTGGCGCTCTAGTATTTGCCACGAAGGGGGTCGCTATAGAGCAAGTCTGACTGTCTGAGTCAGTTCTGTCATCACTCTGTTGCAGAAGGAGAGTTAGAGGGACTGCACCAGGTTCTTTGTGCATTGACGCGACGTTTCGCTGACAACGCGGCAGCATTTAATACTGCACCCGAACGGGTCTTGTTCGTGGTTTGAGGGATGGATGGTCCAAAGAAGAAAGGAGCAGAGCTGGTGCTTGCGAGACGCGTCGTAGGTGGGCGAGGAGCAGTGTTGGGGGCATCCGTCTGCGAGAAGGGATGGAAGATAAAGCTTAAAGAGCGAGCGGGAAATTGTGGACATGTCGCTCTCTGCCATTGCCAACCTTGGGCGATGTGCGATGACGATGGTATACCTATCAAACGGGCATCGATTTCGTCTCCTCCCAGTGGCTTGTCCAGGAATTCAGGGATGTCTCCTCGAGAGAACAAGGGACGGAGTGGGGGGTGAAACTGCTCGAGCAAGGTCTCTTTACACACTGCACGGGTCGCCACGGGTGAGTGGCATTGTGGACCAAGGCTACCACCAGTAAGCCCTTCGCGGGGCATACTCGCCAGCGGGGGAGGAGCATCGCGAATAACAGACTCATCTGGTTGATTGACTGACGGAAAAGCAACTATTGGTGACTTTGATATCGAGGGTTTATGCTTGGGACTTACGGCCCATACTAGGCGAGGAAGGTGTGATATCGCCGAGCCACCGGGGCCAGCCACTGACAGGAATCCGGGGCATCCCAGGAACCCTCCTAGTAGCTGGTTCTACAGTAAATTTCCTCGGCCACCTAAAAGTAACATCGCAAGTCATTGTTGCGTATACTACAATGCATTTCGCATCTAGCGTCAATTTACAACTCCGGTGCAGTACTGCACGCAATTCATTATGTCGTATTCTTTACACAGAAGGATGAAAAAAGGGTGTCGAGAGATAAAATATCAGTAAGTCATATATAAGGAGTGTGCGAGCGAGGAGAGCGCAGCATGTCGATGGCGACTCTGAAAACGAGAGTGGGCCAAAAACAAGAGTATGCGGGTAAAAAAAAAGTCAAGTATGCCCATACGTAGCGAGTCCATTCGGAGAAACCCATAAACGTCCACACAAGGGATGGTAGCGACAGCAGGAGTGGCATCGAGAAGGATGATGTGTCCACAGAACCCAAATCTGGGGTTAGCACAATAAAGGGTCAGAAATAGGTATCCAAAGAGAGGGAGGTGATATATGTATGTGCGACAGTTCGAGAAAACGCTGTTCACGCGCTATTTATGGGTAGTGCGAAGGGGCACGCCGCAGCATTGACCTGCACGGATGCCGTACTCGTCGAGGGCAGACCTTGAATGTCCATCGTCAAAATGACCTCGAAGCTCACACCTAAGCATCACGGTCCAATATCAGTATACATTAGAATCCGCGTGCAAGGAAAGGGCAAAACGCACCGGGCCTGACCCCATTCGTGTACGTCCCAGGGTTTTTGCATGCGTTATACCACGCCACCCAGGTGGGATCCGTATCATTTGGCGCAACATATGAAAAGTTGAGCGGGACTTGTATGATTGGGAACGAACGGGCAGGGAGCGTCACTCCTCCAAAGTAACCAGTCCCGATTTGGAATCCACTGGAGGGATACCAAACTTGAGCATTGATATTGTTGAATGTAAGAGGAATGACATTGCTACTCGTGTCGACTTGAATGTCGGCAAAGGCGGGGAAGGAAAAGTTGGCTGGGGAACGTGAGAATTCCGTGGGTATTGATGCATTGAAGTTGCCCGTGGCAACAACCAACGGTGAATTGCTGTAGAATGAGATTCCTGGTACGCGAGGGATGGTGATAGCAAGTACGATGGCGACACTGTCGATGTGAGACATTGCAGCAACAGCATAAGTACCGAACCAACAAGAGAACGGAAGGAGATGGGCACTGACATAGCACACCAGGCAAAGATGAACCACACAAGGAACTTCTTGGTGAACCACTTGGTGCCGCAGAGACCTATCTCGCCTCGGTTCCAAGCTCTCCACTTTGCACGACGCTCGTCGCTCTTGATTTCTCTCCTGCCTGATTTAGTCATCTGTTTCATCTCTGTACGCTCCCACTCAGATCCGAGAACGGGGACCGTAACGAGTTCAAGCGGCGTAAGTGCACTATCATTATCAATGCCTTCCGCTTTGCTCGCAGTGAGAGGCGTTGTAGGTGGTAACTGGCGATAACTGTTTTGTTCCCAGGTACGACATGAACGACACTCGCAGATAAAACAAAAAACTAATCACTCACGCAGGTTCCTGATGTTGTCCGATACCAAATGTAGTGCTATACCTTGGACCTGCGTTGTTGAAATCCGCAAAGACGTC
>JBBPQT010000745.1:0-11627 GCA_038092715.1 Boletus smithii | reverse complement strand
GACAGAGTCTTTATAGTAGATTAACATAAGGTTCAATCTCCTATCTAATCTTATCAAGATATAGGGCAGGTCGATCTAAGTATAATCGACCAATAGCATAAATGACTATAGTAAGATGCAATATGACATCAGTATTGCGCCATAGTGACATCATGGATAGTGTAAGCAATCTAGACTGTGGTCTAGACTATAGATCACATGGTCGTGAATGTAGCATGTGAGTCATCAGGTGATATATCACGTGACTTACTTTGTAGTGTGATTATGTAATAGATCACGTGACTCACTTTGTAGAGAGATCATGTGACTGATCACGTGACTTCATTTCTGAGAGTCATATTGTCTACAATCTACATTCTCAACAATCTTGCCCATGCTTCTCGAGTAGGCTATGCAGAAAGGTGAGGTAGTTATTGTCGTCGAGGGAAAAATTCAACTCCTTGATTTTTGTCTTCTTCTCTTCCTTGGGCATCGCGGCTTTGCCCTTGATGGTCTTTTTAGGCTTGGTTTTCTCGTAGACATAGAGGTTGACAGCAAAGGTGAAGACTGTTTCTGTGGGCCCGTGAGCTGGCGATGGCGATGGCATAATAAAAGCCTGGCAGCAGCCACAGTCACACCTGCGTCACACAGGCTTTGGTGCATTTGGGGTCTCACCCCCGGCGGTTACTGAGGCACGATTTTCCAAAAGTGATTTCCTCAACATTTTGCAAAGCGCTGTAATATGTCTTTTGCTGATGGCTGTATTATGTACTGTAACAAACTATTTTGATGTATGATGTATCAAGTTTGATATGGGAATTGGAACGCCAGGTTCATCGTTTGCCAGAGATGAGCCGCTTCAGTAGCAAGTTTATGTAGTTGTAAATTCGCGGGTGGGGGGTTGTACATATAATACTTCTGTGTTGACACGTACCACGCCCATAGGCATGGTCTGAATCGGGTCATTGACAAATTGAGGCCTGATATATACTACGCCAATGCTATGCTTGTGCTATGCTGCCAAGTAAGAGACGGCGCATGTCATGATCATCGTGTCATGATCCATTGGTTCGTTCCTCGAATCCAATCTACTTTGGCGGTCACCGGTCAAGGATACGATACGCATCACGCCATGTCGTACTTTTGGACCCCGAATTTAAACGCGTGTCGCGCGATGCACTGGCAATAGCTGCTGAGCAAAGATGCCAGCGCCAGTGAACGAGTCAGAAAGGGCCTGGGTCATAAGGCGAATCGCGTTCGTTCGTACGATACACACACTTCAGCTAGTCATTCATGTTGGGATCATGATGTCTGTCAGAGGTTAGTTACCTTGCCACGAGCAGGCTCGCGCGCGTTTCAAGGGGGGTTTGTGAGACGGTTTAGAACGATGAGTAGTAGCCTGCCCAGACGTGCAAAGATGGCCCCCCCGCACCGACCGTGTCCACCTACGACGCCCTGAGCACGATCCATTCGAGACCCCATCGATGCCCTCCATGTTCGCCTTTCCCTCCTCGAACAACTTGCTGGGGAACGAGAACACGTTGTATGTGAATTTGGCAGAAAGCGCAGAATATGCCCCGTCGATTAGGAGCACGGGTAGCGAGCAGACGGTGTACTATGCGACACTTGTCTCTGGCACAATGGCCATGTCTGCGTGTCTGTACATGAACGTGCATGAACACCAACGTCAACCCAGACGCTGGCAATGGTACGAGTGCCAACACCGATGGGGATCAAACGCGCCAAGATCGAAGTAGTAGCTCGACGTTGCAGTCACGAGAACACCCCAGGGGGTCGACGACGCCGAAGAACGGCAGAATTTGTAGGATCACCGGTCGCCGATGGAGGAGGAGCAGTAGTGGGGATATCACGATGTGAGGCTCGACGACTTGGTATCGCATGGATGCGCGCAGAGGCGCGATGCGTGTGATCTTTTTATCACGATGTGACACGACTCAAACTAGAGTGAGTAATGACGAACTATAATGTAGGTGAGCATACTGAGTAAATACGAAGGATGGGACCTCACCGGCACCTCAGTCGATGCGGATGAACGACTGAGGGAGTCAGAACGAGGAAGGGAATGACTATAAGGCAAGATTGAGACGGAGAATCAATGGACAGCGAGGATTAAACGTGTACGACGAAGAGATCATGTATTATACGTACAATGTGTCATTGGATCGTGATACTTTTTGTCTCAGGACAGCGTGACCACTCACAAGGCAGCGCGTTCTTGCACGCAGAGTGGGCTAACGAAACTTGGACAAGTAAAGCTGCTTGCGAAATGGCAGAATCCCAGCCACCGAGAGGCTGGGTCTAGAATAAAAACTCGGTTGTGAGGAAACCGACTGAACTTATGAAGGTGTCCTACTTACCGCGAATGAGGCCTTGAGGAATGAACCACACAATAGCGTGAGTGCACGGATCTCGGCAACACTAGAATGTTGTGCACGCGTTCCAAGACCAGACGGAGGATGTACGATGACCAGATATTGCATACACTCTGAGTCTTTGCTGGGTGAACGTTTGAACACCAAACCTGCTGCGCCACCAGTGCACCCTCCTTCGACTGTCTTGGTAGTCTGATGCAACTTCCTTCCTCTGACCACCTCTTCCATTGCTTTTGATCGCCTCGTCTGTCCTGATACACTTCTCGACCGCTGAACATGGATCTGCGTCTCCAAGGTTTACGACCGGGGGGACCGCGACAACGCGCTCGACAACGACAGTCATCCGACTCGAGTCGCGATGGTGGACAATCTTGGAAATATAGTGCGACAGAAAAGCAAATATTCAGTGAGTGAGTTCGAGGAACCAACATTCCCCTGCAGTCTTGAAGTTTCGGTCCTGAGGTAGGACGCATACGTGCTGGTGGGCTCCAAGACATGGTTCAATGTTGGGCCCTATAGCCATGATCCCAGATATACCGATGTTCTAGCGATGTGAGGTGACAAAGTCCTTGTATACCGCACAAATGAACCAACTTATTGACTCACTGTAACTAGTACGCTCGATTGGACATTGTGAAATTTTGGCATTCTACTAGTACCATTTCGCTTCCCTCACAGAAGTTCATTGAAGCAATGCTCAAGTGTCTGGTCGTCACCCATAGCTTTTCGCGCGTACTTGTCTGCTCGCCCTCGCCCAGCTCCCACTCTTTCCCCCCTCACCATCATGACCCATGTTAAGGTATGTGCGCTTCTTCTTGTACTGTATTGTACCAAGTCTTCACCTAGGTCCAACTCCATGTCACCTATCAACGCACAAAGCGCTCACATCGTGAATCGAGAAGGACCCTGCCAAGGGGATGGTGCAACTTTCCACTCCGATTCCCCATGTTGACACCCATCATGAGGCTGTTCATCTGGATTACGTTGAGGTTGTTGGCTGTCATGTATAAGTAGCTCGCCAGCGCTCATCCTCGACAACTTGGACTTCCTTCCACGCGACATGCTTCCCCGCTTGTTCGCCTTGCTCTGCCTCATCCAGCTTGCCCAAGCCACCTCGACAAACTCAACCACTACTGGGTGTCCCTCTTGTGACGCGACATCCTGCAACTATCGCAGTGTCTGGAGCTTATTGGGTAGCTGTGGCCTCACTCTATTGATTTGCATCTGGCACGCAATCCATCCCGCTCTCCCTCTTCCTCACTTCAAATGGACCCGTCTCGTCCTATACCGATTGTCCCTGATGCTTCTCGCCTTCTCCACTCCCGAGATCATGATTGTGACCGCGTTTAATGGATGGTGGAAAGCTAAGGAGATCACGAAACATGTTCATGGTGCGTTCTCTATCGACTGAGCTGTCTGGTATAATCACCCATCTTCAGACCGCGGCTATGAGTGGTGGACAATGACCCACAGTCACTTTTTGATCATTGGTGGCTTTGCCCTTCGCGACGATACAGGTATCAAAGAAATTGACATTGATGAATTCCTGTCGCTTGTGCAGGCGGGGGATATAGTAAATCCAATGATCATGGAGGATGACATCAAGGACAAGAGTACCTCCGATGGTCTAGGGAAAGCGATCCTGATTGTTCAACTGTCCTGGTTCACTACCCAAGTCATCGCTCGGCTGGTCAATCACCTTGCTGTGACACTAGTCGAGCTGGATACTGTTTGCCTGGCTCTGTTCACACTCCCGCTGATTTTCTTTTGGTGGAAAAAGCCACGTTGCCCTGGATGTCCTCATATTTTTTATACACGTAGCTTTGTTAATAATCCCAATAACCAAAAGATGTCGCAGGGGGGCGATGGATTGAAAAAGGTGCTTGTGGGTACCAATTTATGTTATTCCAGCTGCAACAATTTGACCGTACATTGATGTACGTTGATAGGATCATTCGACGATCACAACGCAAAGAAGCTGGAAGGATCTTTTAATACCTAGAGGCACATATTCCAATACCGACATTCTATTGTTTCTCACTTGGACAATATTCGGAGCATTGCATGTCATTGCTTGGAATTATGAATTCCCAACGGAGATGGAGAAAACTCTATGGCGTGTATCATCACTTACTTTGGCTGGATCGCCAGCCATCTTGGGGGTTTCAACAGCAGCGGGGAAATCTGATACCATTACCGTTCCCAGATCTATCGAGGGTTTTCTGGAGGTGTCCTTGTCTTTGCTTCTCATTACTGGCGTCATATCCCGACTACTATTGGTCGGCCTTATGCTCGCAAGTCTTCGCTCTCTACCATCTTCTGCATACCAAATAATTTCATGGACCAGTTATATTCCTCATTTGTAGCTGATTTCACGTACGAGCAGGGGTTTTTTTTCCTTCTGTGCATTTACTGTATCACTGTATTGGCTTTGCAGACTTCGATACGTCTTTTGCTGATGGCCAGCTGTACTGTGTAGTAGAAATCTGTTTGGACTTGGATATGGGAGTTGGAACGCCAGGTTCGTTGTTTGCCAGCGATCAGTCGCTTCAGTACTTAGCAAATTTATGTAGTTGTACCTTTCGCGGGTGGGATTGTACACATTATATCTGTCACGCCCCATGAGCGCAGTCGTCTGAATCGGGTGTTGGCAAACTGACGCTTGACACATGCCAGTGTCATGATCACGGTCTGAAGGACTACTTATCTATCAATTTGTTCCTCGAATCCGACGTGCCTTGACCGTCAAGCTTTCAAGGCTACGATGCGCATCGCGCTATGTTGTACTTTTGTACCCCGAGTTTGAACTTCGCGCGTCGCGCGATGCACTGGTATATAGCTGCCGAGCAAAGACGCCGGTGCCAGTGAACAAGTCGGAAAGGACCTGGGTCACGAGGCGAATTGCGTTCGTTCGTACGATACAACACGCTTCAGCTAGGCTTTCGTGTTGGGATCATGATGTGTGTTAGCGGTTACTAGTTACCTTGCCACGAGCGGGCTCGCTCGGGCGCGTGTATTTCAAAGGGGGGTGAGACGGTCTGGAACGACAAGCTCCCCGCACCGACCGTGTCATACGGCGCCCGCGCCGAGCACGACCCATTCGAGACCCCATCGACGCCCTCCATGTTCGCCTTTCCCTCCTCGAACAACTTGGTGGAGAACGAGAACACGTTGTATGTGAAAGGGCGGGATATGCCCCGTCGATTAGGACCACGGATAGCGACTCCGAGTATCGGTTCGTTCCTCGAATTCGACGTGCTTTAGCCGTCAAAGTACGATGCAATAGCTGCAAAGCAAAGATGCCAGTGCCAGTGGACGAAAGGGTCACGACCGGGTTCGTTCGTACGATACACACGCATTACCCGGTCTTCGGCGTTTGGATCATGGTGTGTATTATTTGGCGCGGTGTGCTGGGGTTCATTAGCACGAGCGGGCTCGTGCGTATGTTTCAAGGGAGGTTTGTGAGACGGTCTGAAACGACGAGTATCTTGAGATGCCAGTCATGCACCTCGTTTTGCATGCACCGCAAATATGGCTGCGTGTCACTGCGAGACGGGGTGATTTGCCGACTTGGAGTCGAGGGAGTCCACAAAGGGATGCGAGGGCAGTGGTGTATGGGAGTGTACCATGGATGGGGAAGAACGAAAAAAAGGCAAGAAATGAACGTACTATCATGATCAGGTTCCCTCGGTGGTTGAGGTTGTGTGTGCGCAGTTATGCTACTTGTGGAGCCCCCGAAACATGTGTCTGGACGCATGGCGTTCTTGGGACAAAAGTCAAAGTACCCTCGCCTCTCCGACGGGACCTGGACACGCGGGCGCACAATGCACATGTCATGTCGATCTAGGTACCAAACGATTCTGGGAGACACGTCAGTTACTGCGGACAGGGCACTCGGAATCGGATGTAAACTCTATTTACCAGCACGGGCTCGAATGTACCATTCGCACCACACTAAGCCGGGATATACCTTGAAGAGACACTCGTAGACACCATTCGTAACGCTGGTAATGGGGGAGGGAACGGCCGTTCAACTTGAAGTTCCCTCGCACCAAGCGCTACTTGGAGACGGGTCGCAAAGGGAACAGATTTTATGGTGAATTTGGCATCGCTTTGACGCGCCATGTCGACGCCATGATGGTAGGGCGTTGGAAAAAGGCGCTGGCAATGAGTTGAAGCGACTCCTCGTCTGTGGCATGCTGCCATGTCAATGGCCCGGGACGCGTGCTGGCGATCGCTGTGACGACTCGGATGTAAGGTCTTCTACTACAATCTCGACGAGCCTGAGGTCGCACTCGCCGGCGAACTCTCTGGTGGCAAGTTGCAACCCAAACCGCCAACGTTACACTTGCAGCGTTCTCAGTATCCCGCAGTGGGGAGGTCAACCTTGATGTCGCCCAACCCCCCGACTCAACGAACCCCCTTTGGCATGCGCGTCATCATATCTCTAGCAACTTACCAAACGGTGCGCCAAGGCACGCATTACATACAATGTTAGCAGTCTCACCACCTTCTTTCCCGCGGCCCAGGTGGACGCTAATCGAAATCACCCGAGTCCGACGTGCGTATCTACGATGCACTGAATACTTGCAAAGCCTCGGACTACAAGCAGCGTCTCCCAACTAAAGCATCCTGAGATTCCCTCCTCCTCGGACCCACCCCCACCCCCGGTTCAGGGACCCAACTCTTGCCAAGGGTGACGTGCGAACTCAGCCACCTTTCCCAGATGTGACCCAAACGCACCGCTGCCAGACCAGTTTATAATAACTTTGTCCTCTAACCCTCGCGGCTTGAAAATACTCGGACATGCTCGGACGAGTGGACCCTGGGACGTGCCACCAAAGGTCTTCTTTATCGTCGATCAAGATATCCGGATTCCATTCTACGGCCATGCTTGCTGCCAACGGCAGAAGAATGAGCAACGATGTTACTCGGTTCACGTGTTGCCGGAGCACTATGTCACGCTTCAAGGGGCCACAAGGCTTTTCCCTGCGCGGCCCGGTACATAGTCGCTCGACCCACTACACGAGGTACGTTTCATGTCCATTCGCAAGAAAAAAAAGGGAATATCGACGAACCCGACCCGTCCTCTCTCACAGTCGCATCCTCCAAACACTTGGATCGCACACCAAACGCCACGACCACGACCACGACACCCCCTTTTTTTTGGCTTTCAAAGCCCCTGACCCAACTAAAGCCCCGCGGGGACACACCGCGAGAGAGTTTAGCCTATCATTCCGTCAAAGTCAAGTCCGAAACACGCCCCCTTCGCGGACTACGTTACAGAATTCACCTTGAAACGCCACCAGTGTCCATGCCCATGCTTCACGTCACACTCACACGGACGTGTCTCGACAAAAGGGCTGGACCCTTCATCTAGAAGCATGACGGCTCCAGTGCTTGATGCGACCCTCTCTGTTACTAGTCAGGTCACATCTGCAATGGCAAGGATCGTCTTCTTGCGCTCAAGCGGCCCCGTCGTGCATCTAGTACAATGTGACATGGATAAACTAGGCACGACGAAGTAGCGAGATGGAACGTGATGGCGTATCACATTTGTGTATATTCCTGACCATCTTCTAAACCACCTTGGCTCTTAACGCTTCCGACCTTTCGCCGCACACCTCGAAGGTCCGTCCGGGTTTGATGGCATACTTATCAAAGCTAACCTTGTCGTCCTCCAGGATCGGAGACAGGGGAGACCGGGGAAACGTGTCTCAGTTGAAGCAAGTGGGTGTACCTTCAAGATCCGTCCAGTATACACACGCTCCGCGCGAATCGCGCAAGCTCACGTTCATATTGCCATCCCCGGGCTCGGGTTCGGACTCGGACTCGGAGACAAGTCTGGTCACCAGAGCTGGGGTAGAGCGGTCGATGGACGAAAAGAAAGCTGACAGTACCTAGTGGTTGTGACATGCCTGAATGGCAACGCCAACATACTCCACCCACCATGCCACTCGTCACGTCCATCACACCTCCATGCCATCTCGAAGCATGATTCGAGACCCTGAAGTCTATCGCGACCGATATGGGTATATCCCTATCCATCGTTGTGACGTCCTGCGGCCGAGCGATTCCGTGGGACCCGACGAGCCTCGAGGTGAATTCATAATGCCTATATGGGCGCTGCACCCGTCGTGGGGAGAGTGCTACTTGGCACCGAGTACGTGGCATTCATTCAGAAACCGGGTTTGCTGTGTGTGTGACGGGTCACTTGCCAATTACGTAGTATCTTGCGCCGTGTCGATGCTTGAAGAAGGGCCAAGTCCATGTCTAGGGTCGCACGTCCTGTTCCAACACGCGCCGTTTGGAAACGAGGTCAGGGTCCCTACCCGTGCGAGCGAGAAGGACCTAGGGAATACGGACGACAGCATGTTACAGGTTGGCGGACACACCAAGTATAGACAGCGCGAATAGAGTGCACAGCCGCGACGACTTTTTTTAAAGACAACACAGCACAATTTGAGGTCTATGTGGGGGTGCGAAAGATTCGCCTGGGAGGACATAGCCCCCACTCACAGGTACGTAAACTGGTCTGGGGTCCCTTTGCAGTATGGTCGGGTACTTGATTCTGTGTTTCAGCGTCGGACTAGCGTGCGCAGGGTGACGTGCAAATTGCAATGCGACAGACAATGACGTTGACCGAATGCACACACGACTCTCTGTTTGGGCAAGCCAAATATAGTCTCGGGACGGGAGGACAAGGGATCCAAGGAGACGAGAGTCGAAAATGGAAAGATGGAAGGTCGAGGAAACTTCCATTCTAGAAATGGATGTGAGGTTGTAGGGAATTGCCAATGAGACCATTGGAGGGGACTTTGTCGGGGAGCTGGTCACTTTCCTAGTGCGGCGGAAGAGGTGTAGATTACCGAAGGGAGCGCCGTGGAGGTGACGATGACTCGGTCCGATGGGGCAATTGTTGGAGAGTGAAACGGATCTTTGCCTCCTGAAAGCAGCTATGGTGGCAATGACAATGTACCTTGGTCAGTAGGCGATATGGTGGACGGCCGGTCACTGGCATTAACGGACTGCGATGCAGACGGGACAACGAGGCTGGGTTCCGGGTAGCGTGGAAGTGAAGGATGTCATGGGTGCGCAGTCAGAGATGGGGCAACGAGCGTTGGCCAGGAAGAACACGTGTAAGGGCGAGGCCTGATATTCTTGCGAGTTATGGGAGAACTTTTTTGAGGAGATTCGATTACGGAGTGCCTCATGTGTGTGGGGTAGACGTTCATTCGTGCGGGGAAAGAGGGGAGTATGTATTGGGTGGGAGTGAGAGAGGAGCGAACGTGGCGGGTGCGACCGGTCAGAGCAGGAGCCAAAGTCGGTAAAGGATCAATCGGGAGCGATCCTCATGTTCCGTTTCGAAAATGGGAGTGGGAAGTGACTATAAGAACCCGTTGCAGTGTTGACACCCAACTCGCCTACTCCCCCTCCCCGTCGCCTCAAATATTAATGACAGAGTACGACTACTCCCCCGCTGCCTACGAGCGATATATCGCTCAACAGACCCGCGTATCAAACTGGGTCAGCGACACTGTCCAGCAGTCACACGCCTACGCCAACCCGTTCGCACTCTCTCCCACTCTCCGCGATCGCACCTTCTATGACGGGCCAGACGGCCCTCCCCCTCCCCACCACCGCTCAAACCAGCTCGACGAATGGTCCATGAGCTCTTCTCGGCCTTCTCGGTCGCGGAGCAGGTCCTACGTCGACCATGCCCAATATGACCGCGCAGCACCGTCAAGGCACCGCAGCCAGTCTCATTCTCGCTCTACTTCTGCACCGAGGGACGTCCAGGTCGTCTACCCGCCACATGGCTCACAGCCCTACTACCCTCAACCGCATGTCGTCGCCCGCACGCCCGCGCCACGCATACACACCTCTCCGCCACGCAATTACCAGTACCCATCTCGGCAGGCTTACGTGACCCAGCCCCCCCCAGGCCAGATATACCATCCTGCGCCCGTGCCCAAGGACACACTCCACCGGCATGCCTCCCAATCCCGTTATTCGTCTTCAAAGCCCCCACCTCAGCCCTACCTTCTCGTCCAGGGTGGCGGCCCAAGAGCGGAGTATAAGCGTGGCGTGCGTCTTCATTCTCTTCACGTGCTCCTGCTCGTGCTGATGGCCCTCTCTCTTTTTGGTCTGACGTTTGATCTCACTTGCGCGACAATTCAGCCTGCAGTGCATGCCCCTGTACCGGTGAAACCATACGGTCAGCAACCGTTGCTCAAGCGACTCCTCGGTTTCGTCACCATGTCACCCGTTGGCGGTCGGAGCGGGAACGGTCGTGGGCCCAGAGGCACTTCCTACTAGACCCGTGCCCCACGGCTCGATCCTTGTTTGGCGAGAGACGATCAGAGACCGAGCACGAGCACGAGAACGAGCATGGTGTAAAGGTCGACCATCTCCTATCTTGCTCGCTACCGATCTTTCTCCTCCCCACCTCTCCTCCGCTTCTCTCCTTCTCCCGTCCCCCTACACTCGCCCACTTGTCTCTTTCCTTGCCTTTCACGGGCGGGGACAGCAACGAACCCCATCTGTGGTCCGTTTTAGATACGAACTTGACGCAACCCCGCAATGCATTGTACACGAACGGTTACGATCCCAAGCACATACAATAGACATCATCATTATTTCATCATGTTCCCCTCACGCATGCTCACGACATGAACAACTCTTGCATATATTCAAATGTAGCCACCACTCTACGTATTTTCTTCTCTTCAAATGAAATACCCGACCTTGTTGTCTGTCCTTACGTGGTTTCTTTATAGACGAGGCCCTTTTGTTCGTCGTCCCATTTCATACGTCGCTCCTTTTTGTGTTTGGTATACCCCAGTGATGATATCTTGGAAAATCCCCAAGCCGCTGATCCCCAAAAGATAGACACAAGGGGTAATCTTACCCGCGACAACTTCCGTCGCGCGTCCGTGTTCTCGGCAAGGGAAGATATGATCTCTTGTGTTATCAGCCATGTCGTCCGATCGTTGATCAAAAAACCATTTTGAACGTATACTACGCTTGTGCTGTGCGTGTGGGTTTCGGGTTTCGGATTGCGTTCATGAAGAATGGGGGTTTTCGGTGTCGGTAAGGCGCGCGTGGGTACGGTGATGGGTGTGTGTGTGTGTGTGTGTGTGCGTGTGTGTGTGTGTGTGTGTGTGTGTGTGTGTGTGTGTGTGTGTGTGTGTGTGTGTGTGTGTGTGTGTGTGTGTGTGTGTGTGTGTGTGTGTGTGTGTGTGTGTGTGTGTG
>JBBPQT010000744.1:0-11652 GCA_038092715.1 Boletus smithii | reverse complement strand
GCGTTTCCACATCTCCAACCAAATAGCTCTTTCAAAGTCAAGATAAATCCAATTGTCAAGCGACCCAGTCGCTCGTTCGGAAACTCGTCAAGATGACGATCGAAACCGGTCTGGTCACGGTGATTGCGACATTTCTCGAGTTTACGATTGCGCAGACGCTTGGTATCGCGCATCATGGCGTGTACGTCCCATTCCACCTGCACTTTCTTTCCTCGGGCTGTCACGTTTACATTGACGACGTTCCATTGGGGTGCGACGAATATTCATTCCAGATTCTATCTTCTGTCAAAACTGTGAGCGTCTTTTTTTTTTTGGGTCTGGTTCCCGGGAGTACTTGAGTCTTACGCATTCGCGCCACCGTTGCATTTTTTTTGATCGACGACACGACATTCAGTTATGCCAACTGTCTACTCACCACACTCAACGCCCGCCTCGCCATCTACAACGATTCCAAAGGCAGACACGACAATCACGGCGCTCCGGCGGCCGGCGTCGCCTCCGCCATATTCGAACCCGGGGACACCCTCACCTCCCCACCGGACGACGCCTTTCCGGGACCGTACAAGACGCGACAGGTACTCCAGACGCTGGGTCAGTATAGGTATAGGTATCACTCCGTGGGCGTACAGAGCGATACCGTGACCAGCGGTGTACTATCGGTCTCGGAATCGTCCCGCCCACGTCCGTCGTCGTCCTGTCCTTCGGGTAGTACCTTTGTCGGGACTCTCGAATCGGAGCGTGATCATATTGATATTGGGCATAAAGGCATAGTGTAGAGCAAATCCCTCGGGTTTCTACCTCTGATTCTGATTCTCTCTCCACCCTCTTCACCTATATCATGCATACTTAACACGACATTGGCGATACGAGCTTTCCTGACGTTTTATTTGGTTTTGGTTTTATTTCATTTGAGATCCACTTGTGTAGGTCAACGTTTTCGATGTACTTTGGACAGCACAAAAATACTAGGCACCTGTACTGTCTACACCCCAACTGCATGAGGACCCTTTTTGTTCAGAGAAGTGCGTTAAGGATCTCAAAACACAAGGGCCCAAAATCCAGGAAGGAGTCGAAAACAGCTAGAAATGTTGTGTTGCACTCAGAAGATGTATGTACATGAAATATGGTATTAAAAATATGGAAAGGAATTACCAAGACCCACGAATTAGCCATTCAAGCTTGTTGTATCTATATACCCAAACCCCATAAATATCACTCCGAGGATAGCCCCACGCTCGAGAATTCAGGCCCATCTCCAACATGATTTATGGATGGGCTCGAGCCTCGCACAAGCACCCCCCCACAACACCTTCTCGCACAAGCACACCACCTACACGCTCTCACTACCAGGCATGACCACCTCTCCACTATCAATCTCTGGGAGCACCTCCCGCGTATCATCCGCCCACGGAACAACCTCCCACCTCGTCGGCGGATTCTCGATACACAAACAAATATCCGCTGGTATGTGCCCACCATGTTCGACATTAAAGTCTTCGCGCATCTGACGTTCCTCTGTACGACGACGTGATGACGGTACAATCGTCAGAAAGAAAAATATTCAAAAAATAAGACCTTGTTCGCTCACGAGAAGACATGGCGTCCAGTTGGGCCATCATACCCTCAATCATCTCTTCCGCAGTTTCCAGGTATTGTCGTCGCCTCGCAATCTCGAGGAGGAGTTTGTCGAACGAAGATTGATACTGGACGAATCTATGGTGCAGGTCCTCTACGACCAACAATCGTTGTTGGAGGCCATCCAAGAGATCTTCGCAGTCGGCCTGTCCAACAGTAGTGGGGATGGTGGGTCACGAACGAACTGCCAAAGAGGAAAAACCCACCTCGACGTCTTGTTGCTTTTGAAGCATGTCAGACATGATATCTCCGAGTTCGTCTAGATCATCTAGGGTACTACGGCTCGCGTCTAGTTGTTCTTGTGCAGCAGTCTTGGCAAGCACCAATTTCTCGCTACGTTGTGGAGTATGAGCAATACGTCTACCAGCCGACTCCACCGCTCACTGAGCTCCCTGAATGGAATGAACGTCTTCCTCGAGCTCCGTCATGATCGCAGGGAGCTCGTCCGTGTCTCGATGCATCGCTGCAAAATTAGTATTGGTATGACCTCGAAACGACGACACACGAATCCATTGTACCTACCTTGCATCTCTTCTTCCGAATGGAATATCCCAGCCTCGCTGTCATGAAGTGCATCCGCCATTTGGTCATAATGTGATGCCAAACTCTCCAGATGCCCCGCCATTCCCATCGTCGTGTTCTCCTGGGAAACCAACAAAGACTCGATTGGAGGTGGCGCGTTCGAAACAGGCAAAGAGTCGCGTATAGAAGAGACTGTGGTTGAGAGGTTTTCTGGGTAGTCGTACGTCGTCGACATGATGTCCTGTATGCGCATAAATCCACCACGCCAATCCGAGGAGAAGAGAGAGCAAAGACATGACACGCACGTCGAGCCTCGTTCGATCACTTTCCACAGCCTCAAACACTTGCTCGATCGCACTTTCGTCCACAAAGTCCCTCAACGTCTTCCACGTCTTCTTATCGACGTGCTGGATCGCGAGCTTCTTCTCAAAGACGTTCTCCCGGACGGTCGCAGAAGGGCTCTGGGTAGGATCGACAATACTAATCGCCTTGTCGAGGGAATGTTGGCTCCCGAAGAGAGAAGAGTCGGTCGAGGTCTGGTGAAAGCCTGGAGGGACGAGTTGCGTGCCGAGGGATTCGAGGACGGTATCGAGGACAGAGGTACGCTCTGAACGGACTGCGTCCCATTCCTGTCGTACGTTGATAAGCACAATGAGGCGTCGTCCAAGTGGTGTGGTGTAGGACGAAGACGTACGCGAATCTGCTTGTCGAGTTGGGTACGTTTGTGCTCGATGCTCTTTGCCACGCTAGCGGCCAGCTACGTGACGACACGAGAGGGGTGGATGAGAGAATGTATTCAAGGTGACACGGCGCACCTTGAGCTGTTCGATGACTGCGTGGCTGATCCATTTCACCTTGGCGTCGAGGGCGAGCACGTCGACGGCACACTGGGCGGAGGCGTTGGTGAGGACATTGGCCCTTGAGCAGAGCTGTTCACCATGTTGGAGGGCCTTTTTGGATTGAAGTACAAGCGCGACGAGATGGGGCTGGTCTGCGCGAGTTGCAGGCGGCGGAGATGCCATCAACTTAGTTGAGTGGATCCAAACGTTTCATGCCAATAATTGATCAGGTGCGGACCCCTGCCACTCGAGCCATCACTAGTCACGTATCACAACGTTTGACTCAACGCTCAGCGCCAGCGCTCAGGATGATCCTAAAGTACGGTTCCAAGGTATGTAGTATGGGTAAGGTCCTAAAACTCGTGCCAGTCAAGTGCCTCAAAATTGACTTGTCGAGGCTCACTTCCTTTCATCAGATATTCCCTTTAATTTTTACAAACAACTTCAACATGAGCTCGGACTGAGCAAGTAGTCCAGAGCTCCAAGTGAAATATTGAGCTGCCCATGACTGCTAGCGAATCACATTGGTGGTCAGTACGTAATGCTCAGAATGCTCAGATTCATTGGGCCGAATAAGCTATAAATTGGGAGCCGAACACCTTCACAACTTGTCTTCTACCCCCATCGATGCCTAGCTGGACCCAGACCGAGACCCATCCAACCCAAGGTCGCACCTTCCAGCGTCCTCTTGACCCTACAGAATTCACTTTCTTATTGGATGGCCGCTTCAATGGGACCTCAGACAGTGTACACCACGCCGAGCTGCGTCTCTTGAACGCTTCTCGAGACGTACACCTTTTTTCAGACGCCAACATCGTCAAGGCGTGGCTATCTACAAAGAGGCGTCATCCACTCGCAGGCGCCACCGTACAAGAACTGCCGGGTAAGCCTATTGCGCCGTGCCGTCTCGACGAGGCTGAGTCGAAAATAGAGGGTGGTGGTGGTGGTGGTGGTGATAGTATCCCCGCATCCGCATCCGAGCCCCATTTTGTCGTCCGAGAACACGATCTCGCTGTCTTGCATCCGCACGAGATCGTTTTTGGGCAGGTGGCGTGTCCAGAGGAGGTGCCGCAGCGAATGACTGCCATCTGGGATGGCCCTCGTCCTCTTTCGGACGAGCTACTAGTGCAGTTGTATGTCTTTCGCGAGACAGACCCACAGAGGACGGACGTCCTCCACTTGATGACGTTGACAGCACATTGTGTGACCGATGGAGCGGCGAATAGGACGTTCATGCGGTGTTTGTTGGATACGCTCGCGAGGGGTGGAGAGCCTGACTCGGAACCTGCTCAGATTCCACTGGAGGAGAGGTTGGCGATGCTGATTCCCTCGGCGGATCTCGAGCCTATGCATTTGCGCTCCCTCAGTCCGGCAAGACGACGTTGGCGAAGGGCAATCGCCGCCGTGGTATTCCGATTGAGGATGACAAACGGCCAGGTAGGTACATACTATCGTTTCCCGACCTTTTCTTGATTATTCGTTAGGGCGGGCATACACTGCCATGTCGCCGCACACGCGCGACACCGTACATTCCTGCACGACCTGGCTTCGTCTCTACCTTACTTACACAAGCACAGACCACCACCGTGCTTGCCAACTGTCGTCTGTATGGGCTCACGTTTGGAACCGTATACCTCGTGCTCGCACAAGTGGCGATGACCCGGGTGCTCTACCGACGGTACTTGCGCGGCGAAATCCCAGAGGACGAATGGGCATACCGAAAAAGGCAGCCACATCGAAGTTTCGGTCCGCTCAACTTGCGCCCCTACCTAGACAAGTCATGGTACGAGAGGGGCGGCGGAGGCGAATTCATGCTTTCCATCAATATATTCGCTTACCAGCTCCCGTTCATGACGCTCGGTGGAACGGAACGACACCAGTATCATGAAGAGGAACTGTCGAATGGTGCACCGCCGTTGTCGGATCTGCTCACGTTTGACCGGTTCTTGCATCGCGCCGGGTTGGTCAAGAAGCAGGCAAAGGCGTTTTTCAGCCATCCCTTGTTTTTCGAGTTCGTACGTGTGGCCAGTCTGGTATACGCTCGCCACACGCACCTCTGTGCTCTGCAGTGGACAAAGCACATCGAGACTGCTAATGGCATTGGCACGCATGGGAACTCGGATGAGGAGGTTCTGGCGGTTACCGACATGCCTGCGGTCACTGCTCATGGAGGATCTAGCCTCGGTAACGTGCGTCTTTCCACTGATCGTCGTCCATCTCATTCACATTTCTATCTACTAGGTGCAAATGATATTCCCGACTGAATACCCCTTGGCACCCACCCAACCGCTCTCACCTTTTTCTTCCGTTCCACATCCGGTCAGAGCAGGTTACATCGCTCCACTTCCTGCCATGGAGGTAGATACGACCCCGAGAATTGTGGTGGAGAACGCTATGACGCGGCTCCATACGCGTCCAGAAGAGCTTTACCTCGGCGCATTGAGTTCCCGCGGACAGTTGAGCATGTACGTCTTTTATGACGGCAACGTGTACGAGGAAGGGGTGGTAAGAGAGTGGTTGGATGAAGTGAGGGACGCGATGTTGTGGTACCTTGGTCAGACACATCGGTCGCGTTGTGATCAGCGCGGTCAAGATGGTGGTGATGCACCACAGGCATAATTGCGAGTATGTCATGAATTTCTTGAAATAGACTACTAGATAGAATGCAATTTTTGACTCTCACCGCCACGTCGTCTCTCTGCCAAAGGACCTGCAAACTTTTGGTAGAATCATCATAACTTACTTTCATTCCACCGGTATATTCAGTGGCCCCGGCTGGACAAAATAGTTTTCGGATCACTGCCGATCGTTACAAAGAAAATGATTTCGCAAATGATTTTCGGATTCGTGTGAAAAAACCACAATCCCTACAGTCCCGCCGCACCGCCACATCACCATTTCGTCGCGCGATCGATCGTCCCTCGAACACTTCAAACGAGTCGTTTGCGCGGGAGACAGCAATGAACAGCAGCAAGACGATTAATGGAATGTAGGGGAAAGTACAGTAGGGATTACTATGTAGATCATTGCAGTCTCTGGTACCGAGTCCGTGAACGATGTTGCGAGCGGTGTACTAGTACAATGTGAATCGGAATGTGTGATATTTAGCTACAGTATGTTAATATCAGTGTTTGAGGAGCGGCCGGGAAGCTACTTTGAGGTGCGCTGCTGCGTTGGGGTGTGCTCAGGCTGCACGGCACGATGTAAAGCACACAATGCCTCCCACTGCTCAGCGATGACGGGCTGCGTGGCGAGCAATGTTCGCCATGCCTTGGCGACGGAACTATCCTTGGTCAGCGTGTAAGACTTGCTTGACCGTGTGTAGCGAAACGCGCCGTTTGCAGTGGGATGCTCGAGATTGCCACCAATGAATAGACGGGTGTTGGCAGCGTGACAGCGTCTTGTCAGTGTATCAGAGGTGATTCGAGCACTTAATCTTGTTCAGTATTTGCTAGTAACAGAGTCGTTCGCCCTTCTCTGTGCTGAACTGGCACCAGAATGAGGTGTCATCAGTGTACTTGCTCCATTCTTCAATGATAAACTGTCGACAGTGTGAAAAATAAAATAAAAACAGCTCGAGTTCCATGCAGACTTCACATTTGACTCACCTTCCATTTCCCCCATTTCGTCTTGAAGAGCATCCCAAGCGGTCTCCTTCGCTTCCGTGGCCTTCTTGTAGAACTGTCCCCAGTGCTTGACGGGGATACCGTGGCCGTTGACGACGAGAAGTGTTGATGTCTCCCACAGAAATTAAATTATGAACCCCCCTCTGACAGTACCTTGCAGCAATCACCTAGGCGGGGTCCGCGCGTTTCACTACATACGGTCATGCAAGTCTTACACGCTGACAAAAAATAGTTCCATTGCCAAGGCATGGCGAACGTCGCTTCATCGCTGAGCAGTGAGACGCGTTGGTCGGAGTGGGAGTCAGGGAGCATCGTTATGACACATGTTTGAGATCTCAATATGGTCATAGCGCGCTATGGGTTTCAGTGATTGGCAGATGCGGACCCCTGCCACTCACTGCCCTACATGGCTTGCCAAGCCATGTATATAGGTCATAGTATCACAACGTTGAACGTTGAACGCTCAACGCACAGCGCTCAATCCTAAAGTACGGACAATGTCTTTCCAAGATATGTTGTATGGGTAAGATCCTAAAACTCATGCCAGTCAAGTGCCTCAAAATTGACTTGTCGAGGCTCACCTCCTTTCATCAGATATTCCCTTCAGTTTTTACTGACAAAGTTCCAGTTGACAATAACGTGAGCTCGGACTGAGCAGGTAATTCAGAGCTCCAAGTGAAATATTGACCTGCCCATGACTGCTAGCGAGTCACAGTGATCAGTACTATGTAATGCTCAGAATGTTCAGGTTTATTAGGCCAAATACGCTATAAATTGGGAGCCGAACACCTTCACAACTTGTCTTTCTATGCCTAGCTGGACCGAGACCGAGACCCATCCAAGTCAAGGTCGCACCTTCCAGCGTCCTCTTGACCCGACCGAGCTCGCTTTCTTTTGGGATGGCCGCTTCAATGGGACCACAGACAGTGTATACCACGCCAAGCTGCGTCTCTTGAACGCTTCTCGAGACGCACACCTTTTTTCAGACGCCAACATTGTCAAGGCGTGGCTATCTACAAAGAGGCGTCATCCACTCGCAGGCGCCACCGTACAAGAACTGCCGGGTACGCCCATTGCGCCATGCCGTCTCGACGAGGCTGAGTCGAAAATAGAGGGTGGTGGTGGTGATAATGTCCCCGCATCCGCCTCCGAGCCTCACTTTGTCGTCCGAGAACACGATCTCGCTGTCTTGCGTCCGCACGAGATCGTTTTTGGGCAGGTGGCGTGTCCAGAGGAGGTGCCGCAGCGAATGGCTGCCATCTGGGATGGCCCCCGTCCTCTTTCGGACGAGCTACTATTGCAGCTGTATGTCTTTCGCGAGACAGACCCACAGAGGACGGACGTCCTCCACTTGATGACGTTGACAGCACATTGTGTGACCGATGGAGCGGCGAATAGGACGTTCATGCGGTGTTTGTTGGATACGCTCGCGAGGGGTGGAGAGCCTGACTCGGAACCTGCTCAAATTCCGCTGGAGGAGAGGTTGGCGATGCTGATTCCCTCGGCGGATCTCGAGCCTATGCATTTGCGCTCCCTCAGTCCGGCAAGACGACGTTGGCGAAGGGCAATCGCCGCCGTGGTATTCCGATTGAGGATGACAAACGGCCAGGTAGGTACATACTATCGTTTCCCGACCTTTTCTTGATTATTCGTTAGGGCGGGCATACACTGCCATGTCGCCGCACACGCGCGACACCGTACATTCCTGCACGACCTGGCTTCGTCTCTACCTTACTTACACAAGCACAGACCACCACCGTGCTTGCCAACTGTCGTCTGTATGGGCTCACGTTTGGAACCGTATACCTCGTGCTCGCACAAGTGGCGATGACCCGGGTGCTCTACCGACGGTACTTGCGCGGCGAAATCCCAGAGGACGAATGGGCATACCGAAAAAGGCAGCCACATCGAAGTTTCGGTCCGCTCAACTTGCGCCCCTACCTAGACAAGTCATGGTACGAGAGGGGCGGCGGAGGCGAATTCATGCTTTCCATCAATATATTCGCTTACCAGCTCCCGTTCATGACGCTCGGTGGAACGGAACGACACCAGTATCATGAAGAGGAACTGTCGAATGGTGCACCGCCGTTGTCGGATCTGCTCACGTTTGACCGGTTCTTGCATCGCGCCGGGTTGGTCAAGAAGCAGGCAAAGGCGTTTTTCAGCCATCCCTTGTTTTTCGAGTTCGTACGTGTGGCCAGTCTGGTATACGCTCGCCACACGCACCTCTGTGCTCTGCAGTGGACAAAGCACATCGAGACTGCTAATGGCATTGGCACGCATGGGAACTCGGATGAGGAGGTTCTGGCGGTTACCGACATGCCTGCGGTCACTGCTCATGGAGGATCTAGCCTCGGTAACGTGCGTCTTTCCACTGATCGTCGTCCATCTCATTCACATTTCTATCTACTAGGTGCAAATGATATTCCCGACTGAATACCCCTTGCCACCCACCCACCCGCTCTCACCTTTTTCTTCCGTTCCACATCCGGTCAGAGCAGGTTACATCGCTCCACCTCCTGCCATGGAGGTAGATACGACCCCGAGAATTGTGGTGGAGAACGCTATGACGCGGCTCCATACGCGTCCAGAAGAGCTTTACCTCGGCGCATTGAGTTCCCGCGGACAGTTGAGCATGTACGTCTTTTATGACGGCAACGTATACGAGGAAGGGGTGGTAAGAGAGTGGTTGGATGAAGTGAGGGAGGCGGTGTTGTGGTACCTTGGTCAGACGCATCGGTCGTCGTCGTGATCAGCGCGGTCACGATGGTAGTAATGCACCACATGCATAACTGCGAGTCTGTCATTTTCCTTGAAATATGTAGACCTGAAATGTAAACCCCACGCTAAACCTACCCTGGGCCGGCCAGCGAAACCAGTGCTGAGGTGATCGAGGGTTGAGTCGGATGATGAAGCCTATGAGCCCGCAGACTTATCAGCCTGAGTATCACGCGCGAACGCTCTGTCATTGTGCAAGCAGTTCGCAGCTGGCAAGGCCTACCTATGGGGACACGGAGATCATCACTTCATACTAACTTACCATCTCGAGACCAAATGTTGTATTGAACGTCAACGTTGACTCATGTAGTACTTTCGGTAACGCAGCTTCAGAAAAAATCGCAGCCGGTGGCCACAAAAACAAGCGTGCAGTGGGGTCCATCATGACTTTCCAGACGACTATAGGTCATACCGACAGACAATCATAGCACAGATGAAAAACACGCGTACCACATCCACTTGGCAGTGTAAGATTTTTGATTGACACCTACCAAGTTAGTCCGCTCATCCAAGTCTCGGCCTCGCAACCCTAACACTCGGATCATCTGGGGAGTTCAAGTTGCGCGTCCGACGTCGAGAGGAAGTGGCATTGCACGAGCGTAGAAGTTCCACCACCGAAGTATGTCCACGTTTGATGGCAGCCTCCAGAACTGTGGTGCCCTCGGAATTGCGTGCGGTGGGATTGCAACCAGCTTCGATGAATCTCTTCACCAAGTCCAAACACGTTGTTGCGTCGTACTCAGCTATGGCGAAATGAAGTACGGTATCCCCATCGGACGTGGTGGAATGCACATCTGCACCTTTGCGAATCAGGGATTGAATGATCTGGGGAGCTGAATGTTTCCGTAGCGCGAACAGCAGGATGTTGGGAGGTAATGGGACATTGCACGAGATTAAAAGTTCCACCACTGAGGAATATCCACGTTCCAGTGCGATGATCAATAGAGTCTCACCCCGTAAATTGCGCGCGCAAGGACTACATCCAGCATCGATGAGTATCTTCGTTAACTCCAAACTCCGTGTTTCCCAAGGACACATCGCAGCAAGGTGAAGCGCAGTGTCCCTGCTATCCGAGACGGCGTTTATATCAGCTCCCTTCCTAAGCAAGAAACGGATCACAGATACTGTTTCGGAAATATCGCCAGTTGATGCAGCAAGGAGAAATCGAGCAGGCGGTGGTCGATGTGGTGGAAGCAGATACTCAAGCATTGAGATATGTACTGCATGCACAGCTCGCTCGATGAGCTCCGCCCCGAATGGACTATCTGCAGAAAGATCCTGGCCAACCTGGCGCAGTCTCCGTGCCAGCGCAACATGGTCCTTTTCCCTGCTGCCGCCCACATTCGGCCTCGCAGAATTGAATACACCACGATACAGCTTTTCATCTCCTATTTCGTGCGCCCATTCCACAAACTCATCAGTTTGCATAAGCTTCACAAGGACCTGAGCGCTACACCACGGTAGACAGACAGTAGTCGCGAGAAGTTCTGATGATATCAGACATCCTCTCTGCAAGAGTTCGCCGACGAGCACATCCTCGCCACGATCGATGGAGACCTCGAGTGGCGAGGCTCGGTGAGAGTCATCAATGGCCAAACCACGCATGTTCACGTCCGCACCGCATGCCAAGAGAACCATTGCATGTCCAGTCTTCCGAAGGTCTGCAGCATACACGAGAGGGTTCGTCCCAAACCTTGGCTTGAGAGGACGACAGCAGGAGAGGAATGATTGCAGGAGTTCAGCAGGGGAATAAGCGATCAAGATGTACAATTCAAAGTCGTGCCTCGACGTCGGCCACAGAGGATAAGGCCATCCGACATCCTCCCGTAACTCGCACAGGCGATCCCAATGGGATGGATGATGCCGAACGTCTGATCCGAGAGATTGCAGTGCTTCGAGGACGGGTATTGACCCTGGGTCGACATGGGCAATGTGGTTGAAACCAGAAGAGAGTACGTAGGAAAGCATCGGGAAGGATTCCAATCGCGCAACGCTGCCACGGGAGAGTCCTTGTTTCAGGGAAGAAGAGATGTACCGCATGCACATTGTTGCCACCTCCGCGTGGGCCTCATGGGAGATAATATGATACATCGGCAAGGTTGTACGGGAGGTGAGGTATTCCTGTGGGACAGACCATTCAGATGTTGCAAATGCAAGAAATTCTTGGAATGTACCTTGACGCTGAAATGGGATAAGGCGACAACATCCGTTTCTTCACAATATGACACAAGGCTCGACAGCCTATCTAACAG
>JBBPQT010000743.1:0-11674 GCA_038092715.1 Boletus smithii | reverse complement strand
TTTCAAAGATACCCCACTCTGGGGTAAACTCTTGGATGAGGTGAAAGGAAGAATGCAACTAAACCTTGTAACTAAGATTCCCTTCCCTCGTCATGAACTGGCGATTGATGGAATCAGCACTGAAATCCTGGAGAAAATGATCCACAAGTACAAGGACAATGGGTCAGAACTTGAAGTTGGTATGGTCTCAGGGTGGTTAATTTTTACTCAGTAAACTGAACATCTTGCAGGCTTCTACAACAAACATTGAAGGTCCATGGCTATGCTTGTAAGTAAAATATTCTGGCATCCGAATGTTAGGTACTGGTGCTACTCATAGCTCTTCAATGACACCCATATGTTCTGCAGTGAGATCAAAAAGGCTGTCATCTGGTTTGTTTTGTCTGAGTATGGTCTTGATCCACCTGAATGGATTGAGGGTATGGTCAAAGGAAACCAGTGGGTCAAGGATAATGCTAAACAACTCCTAAAAATGCCCAGTTCCTCTATGGGGTACCAGATGCACATGCATGTCATTTATTCCTATAATCTGTGACTGATGTCTGACACTAGAGGGCAGGGGAAGACTAGCAACTTTGCCCACCCCACTCAAGAAATCCTGTCTCATGACAATGCTATATCCATACAGTAGTGCTATCTAGGCAACTGCACAGATATACCAGTGGTCATATCTGTACCCACACTGAGGGTATGGGTTTACCCATAGGTCTGCCAGCGAATGCAGCCTGTGATGCACACAAACACAAACACAAATGCTTTCATGTTTGTGTTTGTTCACGTTCATGATTGGGTAGGTGGCAGACCTGGCAAAAGACAAAGGCAATAGTGATGACAATGAGGTGACAACCACACAATCACAGTTATCGTGTTGTACAATAGCAGCTCAGTCCCAGCATCAGCAGCACCATTGCCTGCATGTAGCTGCTTGCTTGGACATGGAGAGTCTGCAGCATTAGCCAAAGCTCCCATCACATCTTCTCACTAACCCTTCTCAAGCTAGACTTTGAATATATCCATTGCCAATGGATTACTGATGGGTCTCCACTAGCTCTCTGCTCCTGTGTCAACCACTCTTGTCTCTGAATTTCAGCAACTCTGGCATCCAGGTTATAGAATGTCACTTGGGCTGATGCCAAGGATTTCCAAGCAGCCTTGAGCTTCCTGGCTAAACTTCCAGCTGGTGTCAATAAGTTAGGCTGAGTTAGATATCAGAATCAGAGGCTGTCACTTACACATTCAGATCATTTTCATAAAATTGGAGTCATTCATTTGGAAAACAAGTAGCTCTTGCTGGTAGGGGGAGGATATTCCTTGAGTGGACCCAGATATGATGTTCAAATTAGACTACAGAATCTCAATGATCTCCCCATCAACCCATCCTGCCCTGGGAATGAACAACAGTACATACTAAGTGAAGCATGCCAACTGATGTCCATGCACATGCCACATGCTGATTCCAAACACAATGTCCACATTCGAGGGGAGCCAGATGAACTTATTGTGGTTGAGCCAAGTTCAGAGCTTCTTCATGTAGGAGCAGTTGATGTCATAGAAACCTATGACCCTTGAAATGTTTGCCATGTTGTGGGTAAGGGCATTGACAAATGAGTAATCCATATTCACCTGCCTATGTTGGTCTCAGAATAGGTCATCTGAATGTGCATGTCACTTATCTCTCCCCTTTCTGAAAGTCTACTATAGAGTGAGGGAAAAAGCAACTGTGCTGAGCACATGCTGAACCTCCAATCCTGGTGGCCTCTAACTTACCTTGGCTCACATTTGCTTGGTTCACAGCCCAGTGATTGTTGCACCCCAATCGGTGGTTTTTGATGTCAGTAATCATATACATTGCAGTCCTCAGCAGGTCTATTACCTTTCGCAGGTGGTGTGTCTCCTTCAGGTACTCATAGTAGTCAGGCTGAGTGACCATATAGCCCAGGCCATCCATGAGCCAGGTCTGATCATCAGGCCACTTCTTGTGCATATGTTCAGCCTTGAAATTGTCGTCCATGATGATGGTTTGGCCATACTTCCAACTGTTGGCATGTTGCCCAGGTCAGAGAGTGGATCACTCAAAGGAAATAGTCACCCACTCACTAAGCTCATTCACCAGCACATTCAAATTTATCCTAGGTTGAGGACAGGTTGGGCAGAAAACTGTAATATATAATCATTCAGGACATGATATTCAAGGATGACAACATGCTTGGAAGCACATTAGTGCCCATAATTCTAGATAGTGACCACTTCAGGCGACCCCCAAAGATGAGCTATTAGCCTTAATTTTTTCAACGAAATATTAGAGCTAATAGGTGCTCGGTGGTGCTCGGTGTCATGGACATGCATTAGATATACTGGCACAGACATCCGGTGTGTGGTTGGACATGGTGGCATGCTGCCCAGAGGTGATTCAGGACACCGAGTGGTGGTGCTCGGTGGTGCTTGGTGTCATGGACATGCATTAGATACTAGGCAGGCATCCAGTGTGTGATTGGATATGGTGGCATGCTGCTCAGAGGTGATTCAGCACACTGAGCAGTGGTGCTCGGTGTCATGGACATGCATTAGATATTGGCACAGACATCCAGTGTGTGATTGGACATGGTGGCACGCTGCCCAGAGGCAATTCAGATCACCAAGTGGTGGTGCTCAGTGGTGCTTGGTGTCATGGACATACATTGGATACTGGCACAGACATCCGGCTTGTGATTGGACATGGTAACCTTAGTAGGTCAATTATGAATTGGCAGCAAAGGCTATAGGAATTCAAACGATACACAAGTTTGTGAACATGTGTACATATCCATTACCTCAGAGAGGTCCAACCACCCTCTCCACATACCACAAAAATGACTCCATCACCCTGCTGTAATATCCATGAGATGGTGCCTCCACCAGCCATGATGTGTATTGTGACGAGGGTGCCAGTTGTAGAGTTTCACCTGAGGCGAGTACATGGATTATAGAAAGGGGATGCAATGGTGGGGTTGCATTTGGGATTTGTGAGTGACTGTGCACGCATCATGCAGGTGAACATATGATATTTCAGAAATGTGAACCTGGAAGTACTGGAAGTATCCAGATCAGGTGGGAATGGTGGATGATGGTGATAACATCATTGAAGAGATAGCATATGAATCAGGATACAGCATTATTTCTTTCCATAGGTAAGATATGTTATGGTGCATATAGCAGTATGGAGAGTTCGACTGAAGGACATTCCAGATTGCGGAAACTTCAGAAGGCCAGATTTGTCAGATGGTCCTGTCAGACTTAACAGGCATCAAGAGGGGGATCACACAATGGAAATGATATCAATTTTGTACAGTACAGTATGCACAGAAAATGAAACCAATGAAAACATAATGATTCAGTATTCATATTACTACATGAATAATACATCATGCAGTTGAAGGTATGGTGAGGCATACATCCTCCGGGGGTAGAGTGAAACACTCTGCTTACAACGCAGCTGCAATGGGCGTAACCACTGCCCTTTTCTCCTTTCATATCCATCTAACAACCCAGCAAAACTCCCCCTTCAGATCACCTTGCAGGACGAGCATGAACTGGTCCTTTGATGTTGGACTTGCTGGGGTGAGGAAACGTGCGGGGACATGGTGGTACTCCATAGCCACCCTTGCATGGTTACCAGAAACTCCAAGCACTACGGAGCCAGCAGGAGCGTGGCCCTCGATATTGAAGAAATGGTTGGGTCCAGTCCGCATGACTCACTTCGAGTAGTTTCCTCCACCATATCCAGCGCTGACATTGAAGCATAGCTGGTAGTGGGAATAGTCACAGAATTGGTCGTTGAATAGCCATTCAACACAACCTAAGTGTAATTGAGTAGTTGTCATCACAAATACCATCTACATCTACTTACCTTTGTCACTCACACGGTCATCTACTGTTACCTTCCAAGCATCCGATTCATTGTGGTCCGTAACCCTTGATGTGCTAGGGGATGGCGGAGGTGTTACATTGCGAACCAATGCTGACTGTAGGACAAATGACCAGCGTACTGTTACGATTCTCTTTTTCTTCCTTCGAACTTACAGATGGAGATTGACTCCACTGCCATATGTCTTCTTTCCCTTAGTCATTCTTGCTTACCATCCTTGTTCTGAAGTATTCTTTGATGTTCCAAAGTGACGTCACCTTTTATATGACTAATCGTTCCATTACCTTCCGTCTCGTTCTATCCGATTAGTCATCCTTCTTTTGTATCGGTATATAAACCTAGATACCTCGCAATGTATTTCCCCAGCTAGTCTTCCTCAGACAATAGCATCTGCTTTATCGCTCCCTTGGATTTCTTTGAGTTGCTCGTCCTACTCTCGAGTGGACGCTCCCCTTGAACCCTCTGAACCTCCGCTAGCCACCCTGCTAGTCGAACCCTTGACTTCCCAGCCGTTCTGCTGGAAGACACCTAGAACCCTTGACCCTATCAACTATCATCGTTAGCGTCCTCATCGTCTGGAGTCCTCAGCGACCAAACCCTTGAACCTATTGAGGCTACGTTCATCCCTACCTGGGCCAAACGTAACACGTACTAAGGCTTTCAACTGGGCCAAATGAGGCCCTGCAAGGATTGTGCCATCTAAAAGCACACCAGACCTGGCCACAATTAACACAGATGTAGAGACAAAAAGTAATAACACATACTCGGTTTCTAGGAGCCTGTTCCTTACTTTGAGTGTGTGATGCCCATAAAACGACACCAGACTGGTGGCTCGATTAACAGCATGAAGGGTAGCCCGAAAACCTTTCTTCTCTCTACCAATGATCCACACATTGTGACCCACAGAGCTGGCAGCAGCCTGTTGTAAAGAAAATTATGTGAATTTGCTACACAGTTGAATGGAAATTCTGATCTAGTGTGTGTCAGCAGATATTTAGAGGAGAATGACTGCACCTTACCAGGTGACCGTCGGCCTCCGAGATCAGCTCCACCTCAGCCTTCGGAAAGTCAACTGCTCACATGATGCCAATGATGCTGTGGAGTTCACCCTGGGCAATCTGTAAGGTATCACCAACCAAGACTCTGTACCCTTTCTCCTTAGAATATGAGAGCATGTTGGCAGGCCTGTGGACCACAACCTCATCTAGATGAACGATGACCGATGTGAAGCCCTCTTCTTCTTCTTCTTTGTTGTTGTTGTCTTTCTGATTGTCATCCTTGTCATTATTCCATGCTGTGACCCATATGAAGGCCTGGGGATCTCATAGAAATTGTGCACGGACAATATTGCAGTAGGACCGGTGTAATCGACAGTTTCGCTGATCTGGACTTCATGTTACTCAAAGGAACCAATGTCAGATCTGATTGCCCCTCTAAGAAATTAGGCAATAAATGATATGGCTCTTTCAAGGTTCTCGCTAAAGTAGGTGCTATGCATACAAACTGAAGTTAGATCTGAAATGGTGCAGAATCCATCCCATTTTCAATAAATGTCTTCTCCACCCCTATACCGCTGGTTCGTTCCCATCACAATCAAAAATTATTCCATCTCCTCCTGATCTCATCCAAGGTATAGAAGAACAGGAAATTAAAGAGATAGTCACATCCTGCAAACCATGAGGAAAAATAGAATACCTTGTTGTGTGGAAAGGTTTTCCTTTGGAAGAAATGAATGGATTAAAAAGGACAAATTAACAAATGCATTTGATTCAATCAAAAACTTTCATCAGAAACATTCAACAGCCCCTAAAGAAAAGAAGGCTATTAAAAAAAACACTATAATGCTGAAATCCCTGACACCCCATACACATGCCTGATTTGCCATTACACTCCTCTCCCTCCATTGTCATCCCCTTTATTTAATAATTCTAAATTTAAAGAATTTAGAAAAAAATACCAAAAATACCCAGATTCTATATTCAATATTTCTAGTGCCACAGATGTCACTCCTTGAAAAGGGGGTAATGTCATGAACACTTTTATTTCACTTCTTCACACCTTCACATGTCACATATGCACATTTAATCTCTGTTTTCTTTCATACTCTAGACTATGACATCATGCCTTGTATATGCTGATTTTGTTGATTGAATGTGGCTGCAAAGTCTAGCAGGAGTCTATAGCCATAATTCCAGAAATAATCTCAGTTTGAGCACACTTCCTCCTGTTTGTTCTTGCATATGGCAGATTGTAAGTCATTGAGTGTGGTAAAGAAGTATATTTACCTTTTATCTATTCTTTATTCTTATTTATTTTATGTTCTAATTTAGTAGGGAATATCCCTTATACCATTACTATAACAATCTGTACACTATAGAGAAAATATTAAATTAAATTAAATTAAATATATAAAAATTAATGTTTTTAGATACCTTCTTTAGCTAACTATAATCGTCTTTTATTATTTAATACCTCTTTTAAAAATTATACTAAAATTGGAATAATAATTATAATAAATTTATATAATAAAATATTCCTTAATTTTTCAGTAAAATCTGTAAATTAGCTATACTGGTGCAAGATAGAAGCTTGAGAGGCCATAGTGCCATGCAAGTGGTCATCTTTGAATCACCTGGTCCAGATAAGTATAAATAGGACACATACAAAAAAAAGGGTGACTTACTATACACAATTTTCCATTGTTTCCAACATCTTTCCCCAGTAAAAAAAGCAAAAGTTGAACTCATCTAAAGAACAACTGCTTTTGAACAACTGATGTGCCACCATTCAAATGTCATCTGTTACGCTTGGTTCTGGGTAAGGGGCAAGCGTAGCCTCTGAGACGAAGTGGTTCAAGGTATGTTCAAGGGGGTTTCCTCTTGGAACGTTCAAGGCGTCGTCAAGGGGGTTTCCTACTTGACGAGATCAAGGGTTTGAAGGTTCAAGGAGTTACCCATTCTGAGTACGGGCAAGACTTGCGAGGCAAAGTCAGAGAGTGAAGAGGGCGCTGTGATTCACAAGTAGATGGAAGTACAGAGGAGACCTAGCTTAAGGTATAAGGTAGGCGACGAGGGTACTTTATATACAGTACAAGGTGGTTTAGGGCCGGTGTGGGAAAGGTTAAGGGCCGGTCATGGAAGGTTCAGGAATATGGAGGAATAGACGCAATGACGAAGCAAATGTGTAATGGTGTGAACATCGTGGACGATGATGGAATATTGATGAGTCATCGCGGAAATAAAAAGAATGTTCTAGAAAGCAAAACAAAAGTACCGTATCACAGGGAATCATAACATTACCCCCATTGTAAGTCCGAAGCAGCGACAAGGACCCTAAAGATCCCAGCATCCATATCCAGGCAAGCCAGTCATGTTGGCGTAAGCAACATTGTCGAAGATGTCGTCATGATCCTCTGGCGAGTGGGGCCGTACTGGGAAAGGTGCATGGGGGTGGCAGTGAGGGCGTATCCTGGTAGAGCAATGCAACGTGTGTGGGGGTTGTCCTCGATTGGAAGACTGGGAGGAGCGGGCAGATGGGGGAGAGTGGGATGGAACTCGATCTGGTTATTGATGCCTTAAAGAGCAGCGGGTGTGAACATGACCAGGAGCCCAGTTGAGGCAGGTGGGACATTGATAGAACCAGCAGTTGGTGTGATAATGTCCGAGGCGGTGGCATTGGAAGCAGGCCTCATGGTAGTGAGGATGGGTGTGGAGTAAAGGTCTACCGTCTCCGGTCCACCAGGACTCGGTCCGTTCGGCTGCAGCTAACTCATCAACATCTAATGGAGAGGAGGATGCAGACGAGGTGGAATGGGTGGTAAGCCCAATGATCACTTGGGCTTCCTGGGCATGTGCTAACTCCTGAAGGTAGCATTCTATATCTTGGAAGAATTCTAACGCTCCAAGCTGGTAGAGGGTATGGAGGATTTCAACCCTGGTGTGGCGTTGGACTTCGCGGATGACACGGTGGTTCAGGTCGTTGTTGGAGTTGGTCAAGGGATTGATGGTGAGGATGTGGAGGCGTTCAATGTGTCGATAAGTCTGACACAGGTTATGGATTGGGGAGTCCATGTCGAGGTGGGCATCGAGTGGGAGTGCGAAGCGGGAGTCTTCTACATAGGCGGCGAGTTGGGTGAACTGCTGGTTGGTGGGGACGTTACGGAGCGGTTGGCATAGACAGGTATGTCCACTGAGACGACAGAGTTTTTGGACGAGGATGATGGTGGGGAAATGGGAAGAGGAGATGGTGATGGGGGAGGAGTATCCTCAAGAGAGGATTCACCTTCGACGTGAATGGTTCCAGAAGTAGGAAAGGGGAAAGGGGTAGCAACTTCAATAGGAGCGGGAAAGTATTCGCGGTTGGTATCATGCTCCCAGCCAGGGGAGGCGAGGGTGGAGGAAGCATCTGAGTTGTCGATGGTGGAGGGTGCAGCGAGGGGGTTCATTTTCGTTTGGATGGTTTGGTGGGAGGATTCTGAGGGGAAAAGACGGAGGGGTGGAGTCTTTTATACTCCAGGAGAATGTCCTTGGCATGTTTCAAATCCCACTCAGGGACCCAAGAGTCTTCTTCAGCGGAGTAACCTTTCCACCGGGTTAAGTACATCCAAGCCACAGGAGCACCGTGATGTTGTATGATTTTTTCAATTTCGTATTCTTCTTCCCCTTCTATAAGTTCCGGAGGTGGAGTGGGAAAATTTGGGCTGTGTACGCTGTTTTCACGATAGAGCAATAAGAGAGAAGCGTGGAAGACCGGGTGAATCTTCCATGTCTTCGGCAAGCGAAGTTGGTACGTGATCGGGGATAGTACCTTGGTGATGGCGAATGGGCCTTCTCTCTTTGGTGCGAATTTTGGGTTGGTGATGGACCATTTTAGGTTTTTGGCTTCTAGCCATACCTTGTCTCCAAGAATGAAAGGTGTGAAGTTGCAACGATTTCTGGAGGACATGACTTGTCGAGCAAGTTCATGGGTGGCAAGGGCTTCATCTCTTGCAGCATGGAGGGACTTTAGGTGGGTTTCCACTGCGGGGATAGTGGTATCAGGGATGACGGTGGGAAGGGCACAGGGTTCATATCCCATCATGAGATAGAACGGGGATTGTCTGGTGACAGAGTGGGGGCAGTGATTATGCACAAATTCTGCGTGTGGGACCTTCTCGGCCCAGCAACCAGGGTTTGATCCGCAGAAGATCTGAAGGTATGTTTCAACTTCTTGGTTTACATGTTCAGTTTCACCATCGGTCTGGGGGTGATAGGCAGTGGAGAGGGAAAGGTCGTAGTTCAGGAACTTTCCGAGTTCCTGAGCGAAGGCTGAGGCGAATTGTGGACCACAATCAGAGATGATTTTGTCATATAGTCCGAATCGAAGGTATACTTTGTGCAAAAAGAGGGTGGCAATCCCTTCGGCTGTAACAGTTTTCTTAGTAGGACAGAGAATTACCCCCTTAGTAAGCCCATGGTTGACCACGACCAATAAGGAATCAAAGCCGTCAGAAAGGGGGAGATCTGTGATAAGATCACAGGATAATTGTTGGAAGGGGCAGGAGGCATGTGACTTAATTGGTGTGAGTGGGGGGACGGTGGGATGTGTGTTGGACTTGTTCTGCTGACAAGTGGTGCAACCTTCCACGTATTTGCGCACATATTGTGCAAGGCCGGGCCACCAGAATTCTGCAGCGATGAGTTGACGGGTTTTGAGATAACCAGGGTGACCACCAGCAAGTTCATGGTTGTGACATCGCTGGACAATTGATCGGCATAGGGATTCGTCAGCGGGAACATAGACACGGCCTTGGTAGGTTAGAATGCCTTCAGTGTGTTGCCAAGCAGACAAGCGGGAGCGGAAGGCAGCGGGGATGGAGGGTTCCAGGGAAGATTGGAGGTGCGATAGGATGAGAGGATCGCCGGCGGATGAGGCCACGATCCGATTATGCAAGGTCGTGTCAATGACGTTGACGAAGAGGGAATCTGGCAAATAGGGTGGTTGCCAAGTTGTCTGCGTTATCGGGGTTGAGATCAGATCGTCAGGAGAGAGCATCAGGGCCGGCAAGGAGTGTGCTGGGTACATGTATCATTTTGAGGTCAAAGTTGGCCAAGTCGAGTAACCATCTCGCTTGTCGACGGTTCAAGTTCTGGGCTTGACGGAAATAGGTCAAGTTCTTGTGGTCAGTAAAGGCCTGGACTGGGAAGGGGGATCCATGGAGATAGTGTCGCCATGATTTCAGGGCGTGAATGATAGCAAGGAGTTTGCGGTCATAGATGTCGTAGTTCCGTTCTGCTAGAATGAACAACTGAGAGAGGTAGGAACAGGGGTGCCAGTCGCCATTGGAATCGGTCTGGAGTAGGATAGCTCCCGAGGTGTATTTGGAGGTGTCAGTGGCTACAGCGAATGGTTTGGAGAAGTCGGGGAGGTGAAGAACAGGTTTCGACAGGAACAACCATTTCACGTGGTTGAAGGACTGTTGGCATAAGGGGTTCCAGTCCCAGCGGTGATCCTTTTTGGTAAGGTCTAAGAGGGGGCGGGCAATAGTTGAGTAGTCTGGAATGAAGCAGCAGTAGAAGTTGGCGAAGCCAAGGAAGGAACATACTTCCTTAACTTTGGTGGGGATGGGCCATTTGGCGATGCCGTCCAACTTGACCGGGTCCATAGCAAGTTGACCGGGTTTTACGATCATTCCCAGATATTCTACTTCTGAAGCAGCGAATTGACATTTTTCCAGCTTTAGATGGAGGTCGAGTTCCGTCATCCTTTGTAGGACACAGCGTGTGTGTTCGGTGTGACTCTTCTTGTCAGGGGAGAAGATGAGGAGGTCGTCCATGTAGATGATGAGCCATCCTTTGGCTATCATGTCTTGGAAGGAGTCATTCATGAAATGTTGGAAGGTAGCGGGGGAGTTGCAAAGTCCGAAGAACATGACCATGGGTTCAAAGAGACCTTTGTGGGTGATGAATGCTGCTTTCCACTGATGACTGTCTTCGATGTGGACATTGTTGTATCCCCATTGTATGTCGAACTTGGTGAAGTGTCGAGCGTCCTTGAGTTTGTCGACGAGGTCGGAGATGAGGGGGAGGGGATAGGCGTCACGGGTGGTATGTTCGTTGAGGTAACGATAGTCCTGGCAGGGGTGAAGTTTTCCATCCTTTTTCTTAACGAAGAAGAAAGGAGAGGCTTGGGGGGAGTTTGACGGGCGGATTTTTCCGGCATCAAGGTTTTCCTGAAGGAAGTCTTCGGTGGCTTTTCGTTCGTTGGGGGATAGGGGGTAGATCTTTCCAATTTTTGGTTGGAAAGATTTGTCAAGATTTATCTTGTGGTCGTAGGGGCGTGATGGAGGAATGTGATCCGTTGCTTCTTTCGAGAAGACGGAAGTGAATTCAGCATATTCAGGGGGAAGGGTGATCTTGGGTTTGGCCTTTTCTGTGGCCATGGCGAGTTCGGTTGCTTGAGTTAACCGAGCAACGGTGAGGGAGTTAGGTAGGAATCTCTGAGAATCTCCTCAGATGATTCTGTGGAGGGCCCGGTTTCGTTGTGCATGTTGGAGATATTGGTCCTCCGTTTCATAGTTGATGAAGTTATAGAGTTTTTCATCATGTACTGAGCTAGTGTTCACATGTCGGGGAGTTCGTGGGAGGGGTTTCTGAAAGAAGGAGGCGTGCCGTTCATTATCAGCAGTGTGGGTGGCGTAAAGTTCTTTTGATTGATCGCAAGATTCAGGGATGGAGAGAGTCTGTCTGGACCAGTCGATGGTGGGGTTCATGGTGCGTAGCCAGGGGAGTC